>VOMN01115261.1:0-19693 GCA_014899125.1 Orchestia grillus
TAGTCTTGAGTTGCTGAAGCGCTGCTTTCACTACTACTAGTCATACTCATGTGAAATCAACCGTGAATAAGAAGACATCTTAAGAAATTAACATCATTAGTCCCGGTATTTTTGACTAGGCGCGTCTATTAGTTTTAATATATCTCTACTGAGCTAAGCTGCTGATATCACCTGATGTGGTGAAATTTAGGAAATATTAATACTAATGATGATATTTTAAAGCCATGTCTGGCAATGCTTCTGAAACCTTTTATAATAAAACTTTCGTCACAAAATAATCATCTCATTGAAGGTTTAGGAAATTATTACTGATGCTGATGCCGATAGTACGTCTTTATGACGTCATTTTAATTTTCTGTTTGCCTGCTCGCGTATCTTAAGATGAACGCCTTCATTACGTATGGAATTAGGAATTTTGAGAACGCACGTTTGAAATAATAACTCAAAGTCCCGTATTACAATACACTTCAATAAAGAAAATCAGTCACAATACAGGACCAAGGCCGAGGCATTTCGATGTTAGACGTTTATGTACACTGCAGTGTGCATTTTCTTTGACTCTTACACCTAAGCACCGCTCAATTGGTCTTTTAAGTTTGTTTTTATATTTTTTATTCCCATGCTGACGCATGAAAAATTTCAGCAAGGGACTCGCATAGGTAGACTTGAATTTTAAAGTGTAAAAAGGTCTAACATAATTAAGAAAGCAGTCATTGAGGGGGTACACGACTAGGGAAAAATACTGATTTAGTTATACAATTTTAAATTTGTGACATCAATGTCGGTGTCTCAATTACTACAGGTACGCTCAAATTATTAATACCCTTGTATCATCCTTGAATATATTTGAACAACTCTTTCAATTAGCTGCTTTTCTCAGCTATGCTTACACGAAAAGTTTGAAATTGTTCTGAATCAAATACAAACTGAAATTTTTGGACAGGATTTACTTTACAGAAATAATGACCTCTTTGGGGGCATAGTATAGGCCATGCACAATAGGGTTAGGTTAGTCAGGTTTGTTTATCCTATACAATGGGAACTAGCAGCCCCAGAGGAGCACTGTTAGGCTACCTCAGGTTTAGAAGTTCCGAAGGCCTTCTATCTTTCGCGCCCACTTTGATGATTTCCGTTTTCATTCCTTCTTCGCAATTTCTTATTTGTCTTTTTTTCCTCTTCATTCTTAACTTGCTATTTCTAGGCGCAGGGGATCTTGTGTGGGAACACACCTTGTGCATCGATTCCCCATTCTCCGAAGTCCATACTAAATGGTCCCTTCTCTTTCAGTGCGAGATAGTCGGCGTTCTTAAAGCGCTGGTATTCTTACTACTACTGCTGCTACTACTCCTCCTCTTCAACATCGGAAGTAAATTAGATATGGTGATTGATGCCATTAATATAATTAAAGAATACCAGAGCTGCGGTGGAGGGAATTATGCAGATGACATCATCCAGGTACCTTTTTTAGAGAAGAGGGCAGAAGCGAGCATTTCCATTGGATAAAATTTATTTTCTGTATGTTGTATCACAATTTTCGCAAGCACTACGCTAACGAGACGACGGGTATCCGGATTTCTCTTTATAGAAAGTCTAATACCATTAGAAGGAGTGGGCATCAACGGGCACTTTTTGATAAATTTAGGATATTGTCAGGTTTTAACCAGTACGTGTAACCAATAAACCTTAATTTATTCAACGCACGAAATTGGTAGGTCAAGAGAAACAGAGGCCAACTTTGATTTCCCAATGAATGAGACGCGGAAATAATCTTCAGAGTAATAATGCTTTCCAGAGCTTATTTGCATCCACAGTGTTGTTTACTTTTTCTTGAAATAAGCTAGTTATTGGAGTCAAAACCTTGCGAGTAATTTTGAAATAGAGCGGGCGAGGGAGCCGACGAATGATACAATAGGTCAAATCGGATTACCTACTCCGTGAATTTTAGTTTGAGAGAGGAGGGCGAAATTTTCGACATATTCCACTTGAACTGTACAGACGCAAGTAGCCTAAGTTAATGAACTGATTACTGTTTCTTTAGTTTCTTAAGAGCCGCATGAATTGTCGTCTTCGCGGTTTTAGTAATATCATGGTTCAATTTCTCTCATTTATTAACATCACTGAAACTATGCAGGATTTTTCACCCATAATAGTCAGTGCGGTGCAGGATCACAGTGGCATCTCCTTGATCTGCTTTTGCGATAGTGATAGTATGATATCATCCTCTCACAGCCGCTCGACCGGTCACTTTTTATGACAAGTTGAAGTGTCTTTTCGCTTTGGCGATTAGTTTAGAGCTCTGGTAACTTGTTGTCTGGTGATATTTCTTTAATTGTTTGTTGCATCTGGGTGGTTTTCAATGGCTTTTTCAATTTTAGCTAGAAATCATATAAATCATCTTATTTTGAATAGTTGGTGACGATGGCCAGACCTTCAGAGAGCACTGATTGTTCAGCATTGCTAAGAGACTCGTCCGGAGGATTTTTTATCCATTCCGGATCGGTAGTTTGGTGCGGGTAGTAATTCCGTACGCAATCAAACGTAAGCAAACAATGTTAGCCAAAATACTGTCCTGTCATGTTCTATTTCAATGAGAGACTTAACTTCCTTTAGATTATAGTATTTTACAATACGATATTTAGTATCCTATTTACGACACTGCAGAGTATCAGCGCTGCTCTCAGTGATGTGCTGAATAGTGGCACGTGAGAAGTGTAACGGACAAAAAATTGCATACGTAAATATGACTACACGATGGCTAATATTATAATAGCAGGGACGAGGGGTTCTACGATTTCGGATGATGTCTGCATAAACTTTGTAGTGAACAGCAGAAAACTTCTGGAGGCCGTTATTAAAAATGAAGGCTTTGCAACAGGTATTTAGGTGGGTGAATAAATATGGAAAAATTTCATTTGCTATTTAATTTACTAGTAGAAGTGCCCCGCCACAAATAGACAACTTATGTTCTATTCTTTAGGTGCCCTCTTATTTATGGCAAATCTGACGTGGAATGTTATTTTCAGTGTCACTGATACGGACTGCCTTCTCTGACAGTCTCGTTGATTAGGAATTCGGTCTCGGAAATTTTCTCCTATCTAAATCCTTTAATTAAGAGTGTCACGCCCAGACGGACGGACCAAGCAAGCGAGCAAGCAACACTGGGGAATTATTATATCTCGCGGGATTTTTTGTTTAAAAGAATTTTTTCCAAAAACTCTCATTTGCATTTTATTCCAGTACACTTTTGAAACTTTTCGTATAAGCGTCACTAAGAAAAGTATCCTCTTGAAAATTTTATTCAAATATTACTCAAGAATAATACCAGGGCTTGAAATAATTTTGGGTGTAATTATGTCTCTATCCTAAATTATCAGGCTACCTCAGCTACAGATAGGCTTCTGGACTTCTATGTTTGTGCTTACTTTGCTTCTTTTCATTTTCATATTTTTTCGCCATTTCTTCCTTGTCCTCTCTTCGTCTTTATTTTTAACTCGCTGTTTCTGCGGTTAGGGGATCCTGTGTAGGAATACGCTGTGTGCATAGATTCCCCGTTCATCATCAGAGTCCATACTAAATGATCTTTTCTCTTCGCTCTCTTTGGCACGCGTTTTATTTGAATAAGGGTCTCTAAAGTAATGAAAAATCTAATACCTATTCAATGTCTTCTGGCAGGCGTCTACATGAATAAATGTTTAAATATATTTAGTTAAAACTACTGGAATTGATGATTTTTTTTAGAATCAGACTTCAGTAGACGATCAATCATCGTAAAACTGTTGAAGCTATTATCATAATTCTTTCTTTCTGCCATCCAGCATTGAGTTCTACGGCTAATAGCCCTTTTCTGCTACCTAACGTTTTACAGCCAATAGTAACTTCTACATTGAGTTTTGCAGCCAATAGTACCTTCTACATTGAGTTCTACAGCCAATAGTACCCTCNATTGAGTTCTACAGCCAATAGTACCTTCTACATTGAGTTCTACTCCCAATAGTACCTTCTACATTGTTTGCTACAGCCAATAGAACGTTTCTGCTATCTAGCATTAAGTTCTACAGTCAATAGAACGTTTCTGCTATCTAGCATGAAGTTCTACAGCCAGTTGTACTTTCCTGATATCTAGCATTGAGTTTTACAGCCAGTTTTACTTTTCTGCTATCTAGCATTAAGTTTTACAGCCAATAGTACTTTTTACATTGAGTTCTACAGCCAATAAGTACCTTCTACATTGAGTTCTAAGGTCAATAAGTACGTTCTACATTGAGTTCTACAGCCAGTAGTACCTTCTACATTGAGTTACACAGCTGATAGTACCTTTCTTGAATGTTTCACTAATCTGATTTTATTTTGCATCTGTTTGAGTTACTAAGTTATCGGTCATTTTGGTGGCAGACTGGACATGCAGATAGGAAAAAGTTGAAAAATGTTAAAATATTGGGCTATAGAGAATGAAACCACTACAATTTGCAATTTGAAAACAACTTTCCATTGACGTAACATATTTTTGCCTCAGACAAAAAATTATCCTCTCGGATTTTTTAGATTTAGATAAATATGCATCAAGTCACCTAACAAACCTAGGTTGCATCTAATTAGATCACCAAGTTAGATATAACATTCCGAATACGACTTTTATTTGCTCATGCCTAACATCAATGACCGTTTGCTTCAGATTCCTAATAGTGACTAGCAAAATGAGTACCAAAATTTATTTTTAACCTTAACGTTTGTTTCCTCATACATGCTGAAAATGATGTAAAGACTAGCAAAAGCATATTTTCGCGTGTTTGGTATTGGTGCTGCGGAGGAATCAACAAATCAAAGAAGGGTAGCAACATTTAAACTTAAAACAGCTTTGAAAATCACCGTCGTAGTGAGTACTTTGTCTATAAAATTGGATCTTCTGATTATTTATCCTAATTGAATAACTTGTAGAAGATTTGGACGTCTTCACAAGTAACTTATTCTTTTTTGCTGATTTAAAATGTTTAGAAGTGTTCGGATAGCTTAATATTTTTATTTGGAAAACTGAAACCAATTGTAAGAAATTTGTATCTGGCGACGACTCGATGACTTACGTGAGTAATCGTTGTCCAATAAAAACAAAGAACATTTACAGCTGCGTTTTTCCAAAACGCTTAGACTTCAGCTGAAATTGAAACCGTGACCGTTACTTACCTAAATTTCAATCACTACCACAAATTTGCGTTAGTTTTACTGTCACAGAGCACCAAGTAAACAATGGCACTAGTTAATACGTCGGTTAACCTCAACAGCACCGCGCAGGTAGCTGGGTAGTCATTTAATATCAGCAGAGTATGTGTACGGTTCGAGAACAATAAGTTTATAGTACTTATGTTAACGATCTGACTCTGCCTTCTGCGTTGTTGATTCTGCTCGCGAGAAATGAGTTTAAGTGGAGACTACATCAAGACTCTGTTTGCCCACAAGTACTGAAATTACTTAAGGTTAAACACCAGTCAAAAACCATCGCGGGTGATCAAAGCGGTGGCTATACATGCGAGTCTAAATTTGAGACGTGAGAAGGCTGGGTTTGGTTCGATCTATGGTAGCTGTGTCTATAGTGGCCCCTTAGGCATAACTGTAATTGCGCTAATAATACAAGTACCTGAGACCCGAGAAAGTGATTGCATAATTAGAAAAGTGGCATGTACGGGAACATTTGATTCTGGCGTTAGAACTATGAAGAACACGAGTGCAGGAGAGACCTATTGTTGGTGTTCGTTCTTCGAAATTCTTATGAATTTTTGATCAAATCTATTTGACTAGTGAGACGGAAACAGGTCACTTTGCGTACTTAATTTTACATGTGTCTGTATTTCCCGTGTACATAATCATTGTGCATTTTCATAAAAAACGTCTGGAATACTAAATATCTATAATTGAGCCTGAAATGAATATTTCACATAAGTAGGAGGAACAAACAGCGTTGCATTTTCGCTTTCATATGCTGGCATCCGACCACCTTCTCCCCGAGCAAGGCTCGAAAAGTGTTATAAAAATATTTCTTATCTTCCGTAGTCGCTTGTCTATGGCCTTCAGCGAAGCCCAGTGTGTATAAAATGTTTTCCGCCGCCTACCTCCATCCATTTCTCCATATTCTGATTCCCTGAAGAAATTGTTCGTATCATCAGGGAAATATGACCATGATTGTGTAGAAATACTAAAAATGAAGTAGGATGTAATATCACAGTTCTCAATATCATTTAACGTTTGATATTTTTGGTAATCCTGATTTTATCACCGAATACCTTCAGTATTTTGACAATATTTCGGTAAGTGCCAGCGATATAGCTCCAATATATATATATATACCTAAAGAAAATTCGTCAAAGACTTAGCAGAAGTAGGGCACTCTGATACTGATATTCATTACTATTACGTCGTCAAAAGTTCGAGCGCCATCGTGTCCTCCATTAGCAATCGATACCATCTCACAATTCCACTGAAGTCGAATTCGAAGCGTGGAGGTCGTTGAGGGTCGCAATTTGAGACGATTTGACCAAATCTCACTTGGTTCACCTTCCTAAACTCAAACTGCATTAGCCCTCGAATGGTTATTTCTTATTATCAACTTTCCGGGAGAAACTTCTCGCCCCTCCTCCTCTCCCTCCTCCTCCTCCCTAATGCTACAGCACAATGGAATTTTCAAAATTAAAAGGTTTTCCTATCGCATAAAAAGGAAAAATCGTCCCTGCCGTTCAGTGGGACTGGCCGGCTAACGAGACCTACGTCCGTGACATAATGATAACGGCCGGGACTTGGATTGATGGGAGATTTTTGTGAGATTTGTTCAAAGAACTTGCGGTGATTGAGAAGTTCGAGTTGACGTTTGTGATCTGGATGAGAGAAGTTGTGACGGAGGTGGAGCGTTAGTGTCAGCGTGAAGGATTTATGTGTGGTCTATAACTTGGCTTATTAAAAGTCAACTCTTCCAGTCGCCATGGATTCTTTCTACGAAGTAAATACCTTGTGCACTACAGCACATCGATATTAAGTTGAAGTCACGAGACGTTTTGTTATGTGTTTGCTAAACCAAATCTTTAGTAACAGCAAGATAAAGTATATAGGTAGTTTTTTACTTCGAAGTTATCTTATTTCTAATATTGAGACATTTGAAATAAAGATAATCAGTCATGGAATTTTTTCTGGTCTAAAATATGCACTTCGTACTCATGAATTAATTACTTTTTCCGAATATATTCGTGATGGACAGTTCAAAAACTTCGCATTTTAGTCAAATAAAATACGTTAAATCGAAATGAATACGTCAATTTTGAGAGTCATGAAAATTTTCGTGTGCCAAAAATACACAAATGACAAATCTGAAAATTCTCGAGACCGAGTCATTTGCAAATTAAACATCGAGCGCTACCCATTTCTTGAATAAAAACAAATTAATTTTGCAGTCCGAAATGGCATTCGAAACTAATTTTGCCTTTCATTCTTTAGCGTCCAGCATCGATACTTTTGATAGTAATTGTATTTAATAATTTCGGTTTGATCTCACAACAATACACGAAATATTGCGAATACCTATATATTCATTTGAATATAATGAAGAAACAAAGTTTATGATAAAAAATTGGAGGTGTTTCAGAAATCTAAAATGTAATATTCGCGCAAATCATAAACGTTGCTGAATCTGCAATCCTCAAACTTGTAAAATGTACGGCTATTCGCTTACGTTTCTTCTAGAGGTTCAGACGAGAGACGATACCTCCAATTTGCTGTCCAGTGACGCTAACCGGTTTTGAATATTTAACATCCTATAACCATTTGCTGTTTGAAATGAGCTCTGAATCTTAGCAGTTGGTGATTCTGTATTTTCTGCATGAAATTTGAAGACAACTGGAACCCTGGCGTGTTTTGTGTGACGCGTTTTCGGATGTTAGAGAATGAGCAGAAGTTCCTGTAATTTGAAACATTAACTTATATGTGAAAAAATGCATAATTACACTCCTGTATGTCGCAGAAAATTGTCAGATGTTTTCATTTTGATTTTTCTGCATTTAGGCCAACTGTTTAGGATAATTAACTCGTCATAATTTTCTTTTGCCGTTGAGTACGCTAGTACAGTGATTTTTTTTAGACTAAGTTAAAGCGCAGATTGTCTAGAATTGACGACTGTGTATTATCAGCCTGTAATATCCATGGATTGATGTAGAATTCAGAAAATAACACACAGGAGTATTAATGCATGTATAAAGATATAATTCAGAAATTATGTACTGCCTAGCATATTTTAAAATCGTTTTTTCGAACAGTTTGCATAATCAGATTCAGTCAGTGAAGTAAAAAAATTCGCGTATGGAAAAGCGAAAATTCTGGATGCATATATGATTGAAGCACACTAATCGTTCTATCGCATTTCGAACAGTAAATAAGGGTTCGTAGCCCACTTTAATTGTTCTATTGAATTTCAAACAGTAAATTAGGGTGCATAACCCATTTTAATTATTCCAATTACAACATGGCAAGAATATGCGCTTTAAATTTAGTGAAATAAAGAAATTGTTGTTTCAGTGCATAGTTCAAATCGCACTTGCATATATATCCCGGAAATTATTCGGAACAAATTGGTTTTATTAGTTTTATTCGTTTTATTACAAATTTAAGACATTTTTCCTTGGAATTCTAAATTTAAAAAATCGTACTCTTGCAAGCGTTATTTTTCATTTCCTTTTGATGTTTCAAAATTGATGTGATTGCGAGTTCACACCAAACGCACGCAGCTGCACACGACTAAAGGACCCTGCTTCCAGGTGGACGTAGGATATTCACGTTAAAATACGGGGGTTGCCTACTGTAAGAATACTGGGTGCACAACTTGATAGGAGAAAAATATTTTCATCGCGCATTACGAAGTAGGAATGAAATTAATGACCGGTTAATTATTCTGGAATCAGTTTGTTTCGGTAAAGATATTGCAAATCGATGCGCTGTCGGAAATTTTCGTTGAAAAATAGCAGTGACCTTATTTGGAATCGTGATTCTTCAGCATTCCTTAAAGCTCTATATGCGTATACACTGATATTACATCTTAAATTATGAAGAACACACAGGGCTGCAATTCAATTATTTTCATGGAAAAAGAGATGCATTTCCCTTCTTGGTAGATTCTAACACACATTTGATTGAAATCTAAATAATACAAATTTTGCATACAATGTTTCAAACGCATTTAATAAGGGTTGCTATACATTCGTCATTTTAACTTAGTGAATTTCACGGAAGATATATTAAACTTAAGACATTGAATTTCTATTTGCATCAATGCATGAGCCTTTTATTTCTTCAGTCTAATTTGATACTTTAAATTTCCGTGAACTTTGAATATGTACTCTAAATCCCTGTGCGGATCACGAAACTCGTACCATAATTCAGTTTGTCAAAATTTTCACTTTATATTTTACAAAAAAAGAAACTGCCAACTTACAGAAATTCTGATCTCAGAACTCGTGGGGAAAGAGAGCCACCGCCCTAACACATTTCAAGCGGTAAATTGCGCTATCATTATTCTTGATGACTCAATCATCATTCTAACCGATTGTTTTCAGGAAAGGAAGGTGAAAAGAAAGACATATTTCTTCATACAAATTTATTCAGAGTGCAGATAAACATTTGGTTGCACCATTTCATGCAAAGTTTCTAAATTCATCCAGGTTCCGCATTTGCCCCACAACCACCCGTACGGAAAACTCTTGGTTTGCATTTGTTCATGCGTTTCACGTTCTATATATTCTGGGTGTACTGCAAGAATACTAGACTCAGAATTTCATCGGAATAATATTTTTATTTAGGGAATTTCAATCTGTAAATGAAGGCCATTAGATATAAATTATGCAGAATCAATTAATTTTGAAGTAGAAATATTAAACTGAAGACCTATTTACACATGTGAAACTTTAGCAAGGATATGTTAAGAATATCGAGAAAAAGAATCTTTGCGAATGATACGCATCCATGGTAAAAAGATTTTGAGATTTTGAAATTGCGTTGCATAGATTAATTTTTACATACAGTCAGTTTTTATTGATTAACTTTAGGCAATAGAAAATGCGTACTAATTTTGGTACCAAAAAATAATTCGTTTTCCAAATAAATTCGTTCTCGTAATTTAAAGAAGATCATTTCAGCTGTAGAGTTTCACTGCACTTAAAATTATCGAATGAGTTATCAAAAACTATCACAAGAGGTTTACAGTTCCATATATCCTAATCAGAGGAAGAAATTCTATAGCACGGATTAAGGAAAACTGTAGACCAGGCATTCCCGTATTAAAAAATGCTCTGATTCCGCGTCTTCAGGAAGCCAGAAAAGTGTACATTTTTCTTCAGCTCGAGGTACTGAATAATGAAATTCATGAAAGACTGCAGTCATCACCATATTCACAGGAATGTTTTTGTACAGTCATCACCAGAATGATTGAGCTATGAAGTAATAGTCTAATTCTTACATTTCAGATGCGCACTGCCTGAAGCTCATCGTATTCTGAGTGTACTTCTCCTGAGGGTAAACATGCGAAAAGATGGTGAATAACAAATTGGCCTCGAGAGCCAGTGTTTATAGAAATTTAAGGCTGGCACAAGACCCATGCAATTCAAATGTTAAAACGTCACCTGAACGCCCAAAAGTAGCCAATGAACGCCAAGGTCGGGTTTTAGTGAGATGTCAACTGAAGAATCGCGCGCCACAAGTCCTCAGCTGGCCTCAACGGAAAAGAGCGATCGGCTCATCTCGCACGGTGGGACGAAGTCTTTTCGAAAAGGCCCTCAAGTCCAAGAGAGCGGCGAAGCAGTCACTTTTGTCCAGATAGAATATTCGGGATACACTGCATTTTTTGTCCAAAATATAGAAAACTGTCTACTGAAAACTGAAATCGTAATTTTGTGTCACGACGTTTTGTTGTACACATTCATAGGATTAAATAAATATATTCTTTGAAAAAGAATGTGAGAGAGGTAACACAAAGCCTGTTTCATGGCTAAAGTGAAGCATGCAGACTGGCTGCTTCTCATTCAAAGTAATGGGAGCGCTGTCATTTTTGCCGGAAAAACGCTTCCATGAACAAGAACTAAAAATTGCACGTCTGCGCTGCACGACCGTCGAGTTTCAACAGCCCGGGACCAATTTGACAATAATTGATTATTTTCTTCAGCACAGACAACGTTCCAAAAGGTAAAAGTTCAACCTTATTAAAAATTTCCCGGCAGTTAACAGAGTGCTAATTAGAATATGTACAATTAAATATAGTATAACCGAAAACAAGATTCAACAAGAAGAAGTTTTGGAAGTTTTAGAAGTATTTGTCTTTCCTCCCTATTCCTTCTTCACTCCCTATTTTTGTGCATGAGGAATAAGTTGATAATTAATTGGAAAATCTTATAACAAGCACACTAAAACGGATTGAAGAAGTCGCAGGAAAAGGGACGCAACTAGTTGTATCAATCGATTTCACATTTTTTCGTTTATCTCTCTGGTCTTTTGATAAAAATTTGTCATGGATTATCAACTTGTATTTTAGGCTTCTTTATTTAATGCCATAAATACAATAACCACACATCTTCATGTATGCATGAATAATTTGTATAGGGAGGAAATACCAGGTTACTATCATTTTTGCCTGGTCTGTATTTGGATAATTTGAATAAATCGACCGAAAAAGTAAAAAAAATTCAGGGCTTGAAATAAATGAGGGATCCTTTCACGTTTTTCTTTGCCAGAAGACAGGGAAAAGTTAACTTAACAATTTCTTTGCATAAATTACGAATTTGGAAACGTGTTTCGTGCAAGATTTGCTCGTAAAATTATTTTTAAAGTCGAAAATTCTGCAAAACAAAATGTGTAGTCGGCTCTTCAGCGGAACACGAAGATAATTTAAGCTCTTGCAAAATCTAATGTAGCTTCTTCGATCTAAAAATAGTATTATTTTATTTGTTGAACATGAATTCATCAAACAAAAACATTACGAAATATCCCAAGGCTGAACAGGAGTTTACCTGAACTTCACTGTAACACCGCCACAAATGGTTACACACAGACGACCTTTGTGGGAGCATGATTTGCATAAATAAGCAGCATTATTAAAATTCATTATGCAAAACTTGATATTATGATCTTAATGAAAGAGTATGAGCGGAAATCCCATGCATTATTCGTACTGTATTCATTAGGAGGGAATTTCTGTGAGCATAATTTTAAACGTTTCTCTAATATCCTGAATTAGAATGTAATGGTTGCACCATTAGGTTTTACTGAATTTGCACTTTAAGATTTAGAAGCGACCACAATTTTTTAAATGCAGAAATATAAACCTATAGTATTTAGAAACGAGATTTTGTATCTTTGAGTAGGATATTTTCAACAAAAAACAGGCACCTGTCTTCTTGTACGATTTTAAGTTCAGAGTTCGCTACAAATTAATACCACAAGACTAAAATATTCTCTCTCTGATTTCAGTGGAAAAATTCAAGATCGGAAAAACTTTTGATTTCAAGCATGAAAACGTTTGACAATTGATATTTTTTTAAATTAAACAGAATTTGACGTGGTTAGTTATTTTTCGTGACCTTACGGAATGAATAAGTACCTAGAAAATACTGCGTTTTTCGTCATTCATTTCGTCACAGAAGCAAACGTGAGGACATGCTGGCCTACATAATCTTACCTTGATCTCGCCACTGCACACTTCCTGATCAGGTTCCTTCGCAGTCTTTGCATCCTCGATGACGGGAAAATGAAAAGGAGGCCGACGTCGGTGCATGACATTCCTTGATCTGCAACTCCAGCACAGATTGCGTCCAGAGCCTCCGAAGATCAGCTCCATCCACTGCTGCTCAAGCAACTGTGGCAGAGGACAGAAAAATCCACCGCCTATCTAGGATTCCATCTACCAAGCCTCAGTCTTCATCTGCCAGGTAGGGGAACGAACACTAGGGAATAATTGTTCTGCTTCGTCCACAAGTCAGATATCGCTTCTCCCTCAATCTTGTGTGTATTGATGGACAAGAGCCGTTCAACACGTCCTCTTTCCGGGACTCAGCACTGTGACTGTTCTCCATATGCTCAAGTTAAGGTACAATAAATTCGCGTTTTATATCACAAGCACAAAATATAGCAAGGTATTTTGTATTGGATCTGTAGCTAATTTTAGACCTACTCATATCGATACCTGAGAAACGATAGCTGCCGCTCTGAACAGTACTCGTACATAATCAGAAAATATAGCAATCACATGTGTTAGTTATATTCGTACATGTTCGTTATGTTAACGTTATTAATGCAACGATTATTGATAGTCCCAGTTACTCTCATAAACTGCATCACTATTTCATTCTTTGACCCCGAAATATTTATTTCGAGTATTTCTTTGGATAAAAGTGATTTGAGCTCTTTATAAAAATCCTAAGCCGTCGTCGTCTTCTGTATCTGTGCATTTCTTTGGTAAAAGTAGTAATAGTAGGGATAACAGTGCTTTAGTAACTCAGACTATCTCGCACCGAAAGAGTAGGGACCCTTTAGTATGGACGTAGGAGAACGGGGAATCAATGCAGAAGTTGAGTTCCCGCACAAAATCCCCTAGGCATGCAAACAGCAAGTTAAGAAAGAAGAGGAAGAAAAGCTGAAGAATAATCAGCAAAGAAGGAATGAAAAATGGTAAGAAGTAAAGTGGGCGCGAGAGATAGGAATCCTGAGGCCTTTCTACAGCTGAGGTAGTCTAACAGTGCCCTTTTACAGGTGCTAGTCCCCATAGCCTAGGATAAATCAACCTAACTAACCTAACCCGAGTGCCTATGGCCTATCCTATGCCACTCGAGGGGTTTCTTTGGTTAAAGTTTAAAATGAAATGGAACTTGGTTTTGCTTCTACATTGACTAAGTATTTCATTCAAGTTCTTTCAAAGCATGAAACTTCGTTGGTCACTCATATGAGAAATAAATACGGTCAACGTAGCAAATTCGGTAAATGCCGAATATCAAACAAAAAATAAATTCGCCTTCCCTCAGGTCATAGGATATGCAATGGGGTTAGGTTAGTTAGGTTTGTCTACCCTATGCTATGGGGACTGGCGGCCCCAGGGGTGCACTGCTAGGTTTCCTCAGCCTCAGCTAGAGATAGGATTCAAGACTGTTTCATACCCAATTTGCTTCTTTCAATTTTCATACCTTCTTCCCATTTGTTATGTCTTTTCTTCCTCTTCATTTTTCACTTTTTGCTTCTATGCGTAGGGAATCTCGTATGGCAATACAGTTGTGCATAGGTTCCACATTTTCTAACATCCTTGGTGTTGCCTTCTTCTCTTTGTTCTCTCTGGACCACATTTCATGCGGATAGGGAGCTTTAAACTAACTAATTATATAATTATCAATCAATTCGCCGTTAGCGGCTAGTTACGTGTTTTGCATCAATCTCCCCGAAAGTTGGAGAAATGTTGCGTTTTAAATATGGAGCGTACCAAAACTCATGAGTTTCAACTACGTCAAGCGTCAATACTATTATGAATACGATGTAGTTGCAAATATAGATTCGTAGAACTTAGCAGGAATTCCAGTGTCAGTCTGCTCCATTATTTTACAGGAATATTGAACTTTACGTCAAATTAAATAAACTTTATCAAACAAAAATTGGTTATTTCAAGTTTTTCTACTTGTTTGACCAAACATCAAGCATGCTCGAGTTCTACCAACCGAGTCAAAAATCGCGCTCGGCATCGGGGTAGGCTGCAGGTAACCACCCCCACATTTACGGTACTGGAAGGCGTGCCGCTGGGTAGCAGCGGCGTAGAATGGTTCTATTCGAGGCAGGCATCATCAGTGTCTCCTCAACGACGTCAAGGCCCTCTCATGAGAACCTTTACCGATAGCTCTGACTCTGGCCACGCGGCCTGGCGTTGGCACCACGCAGGCCTGGCGTTGGCACCACGCGGGCCTGGCGTTGGCACCACGCGGGCCTGGCGTTAGCACCACGCAGGCCTGGCGTTGGTGCCACGCAGGCCTGGCGGGGCTGCCCTGTGCTGCGTGGTTCTATACAGACAACCGAAGCCGCTTATATGGTGTCTTCCGTAAATTTGTACAGATTTGTGGAGCCACAGAGGCACTCGACCTGGCCCTTAATTGCTGCGATGATTTCTCTGGTCGCCGGCTTTGAGGTCGTGATCGCAGGAGATGCGGGGCGCATTTTGACTAAAAGTAGAACAAATTCAAACTTTTTATATCAGTAGAAGTACAGAAGAAGTACAGGTAGAAGTGTTACAAGGGTACTAGGTATGAGCTGCCATAGCTTCATGTCTCAGTAAAGAAATTAAAAGTTGACTATTTCACAACATCAATAATTAATGTGTCGAAAGCCTTCAAAATTTTAAAGGTTTTGCAGATTATTTGACGTGTCTAAGAAATTCCTGAATCCCCGACAATATGCCTGGATATTTTATTTTACCCAAGATCGAGGACATTCCAGATTACCAAGGGCCCTCGGCCCATCTACACCACCAGAAGTTCTTCAAAACGCTCATTTTGATAATGACTCTTTATGGCACTCTTTTTGCTCAAATTACAATGAGCCATTTTGCATAACAATAGAGCTGGGGTGTGCTGGAATGATGTATGTCTTTTAGATGGAGAAATTCCTGTAGAAATGTTCAATTTTGATGCCTGTTGGTTCATTATTTTAAAACAATTGTTGGATAATTATCTTAAATTTTGACTGACACAAGTTCTTATCTATCATTGCCTGAAAGCAACACTGTGTCAAATAGGGTTAACTGCAGATATTTCTCTGATAACTCTAAATTTCTTCAGAGAGCGAAATGGCCATTCATCTTAGTGCGTTTTAATCCATATCACCAGGAATTTGTCCAGATGCTGGTGGGTCTGACCTGTGTCGTATATTTTTCTCGCACCATTCATCAACGCGTCTCTTTTTCTCCACATTGCTTTGCTGCAAGTTGACTACATTAAGTAACTGAACATTTGCTCGTGGTAATTGAGTATTATTTCCCCACTCCTTACCTTGTAAAGCTAAAGAAAATACTCATTAATGATACGAAGTTTTGTTTCCTTATTATACCCGTAATCTGTAAGTTCATTACTATTCTGACATTGAAGAACGGCAATAATGAAAATTCATTGACCTGACCATGACAGCAAAGTTCCAACATTGAAATTATTTTCTTGAATTTTACTAAGCCACGAGAGAAATGGAAAATTAGGTTTTAGACCCATGAACAGGACTGAAGTAAAATTTTGTGATACCGTGCTACTAAATCGTGACGTCGCTTTCAGGCGAACTTTGTTGCTTCCTAAGAGATAATTTCCCTTATGGAGAATTAATTACAGCCAAATAGACCCTTCCTCATGATCACGATATTTTTCAAAAAGCCATTCCCTCCTTAAATATCACCTACTTACTCAAATGAACCCATTTTCTAGGCCCCGAATGGATATGACCGGCACGACGAACATTATATGCAGGAACGTATCGAGCAGTTCCGTGCTAGTTTACTGAGCCGTAGCTCCAACACAAGTTACTAACCAGCAAGCCGAGCAGAAGTCGGCCTTCATGTCTCTGGGACGCAGCACCTCTGCCATGCAGCAGCCGTAGTTTGGGGGCGAATAACTTTTAGCAGTGAGGATAAAGACTGTCGAGACCTGTCCTCCAACTCCGTAGGGTGAAGTGCGGCAGAACAAATTGCGGGAGACGTGTGGCTGAGGATCGTATTCGACTGGAGAGAATATCTGCCAGATCTGCAATTTCTGCGAAGTTGTGAGGTGCTTCTCAATGAGTTTTGGAGCAATTGAGATTTCAATACAGAAAATATTCACCCTATACATTCAATGACCGCAACTTCTCAGCGTTAAAGCAAGTCTAAACATGATAGACATGTATCATGACAGGCTTGCATTCACCGAGAATGTTTTCAGCTTGGAATAGGTAACGAAAAAACGCATTAATGCCGTACAGCACTGCACGGGTAGAACTAGTGTAACGCGTATTAAAACTATAATTTTCATCCTTGAGGGTGAAATATAATTTATGATACCCGGTTATTGAATGCGCGCGAAATAACAGATAATTTTTAGACGAATCATGAAGAGTTAATTTCACGATGAACTACTGAAATAATCTTTCATTCATTACTATTGTTCGAGGAAGCGTTTGTCAGTGCTTCTATTCTTTCTAAATAACATCACACTGCAACTTCCTCTTAGTTCACACGCCTTTTGCGGAGCTCTCATGTACATCAGCGTAAGGATCAATACAGTTTCTTGTTTCACGCATCTACCTCATCGAGATCTTCACGACCCAAACATAATCTTCCGCTGAACGTAATCGCGCGATATTGTCTTGCCTTCATGGACTGCCTCAGACCTTCATAAGGCCTTAAACACTGCTATTGGGCACGGAAGAGATATCGTGGGCTAGGCGGACTCAGGTTAATGTCCGGCCTTGGCCAAAATTTCCCATGCAAGAGTTGAGGTGAAAGATGGAATATTACCTTGAAAACACCTTCGGAACTTGGTAGATCTGACTTCTACTCAGCATTCCCTTAACACATCTTTGCATCCTGTGGAAGGTGCGAGGGAAGAGATTGACGTTGTTACATCGGTAAAAACTCCACACGAAACGGGCTCAAATAGGCTAAAATTTTTAGATTGCTAAGAATATGTCTGGTTTCGATTGAGTAATCGCAATATATTTTCAGAACTCACGAAATATTTCTCCTAGGAATAGACGTAAAAGTTTTTAAAACCGCTACAGTTTGCGAGGTACCAACGCTTTAGAAAAATCGAAGTTCTGGGAATCTGTTTCGCATATCGTACGCAAAATTCAGGAAAAACATTATCTTCAGCGACACGTTAAAAAAATCAGCAACGTCCTAGCATTAATTTTTTAAATTTTGTTTTGTTACGAAGGATGGTTTTAGTCCAAGGACGACGAAAGTGAGACATTCTGTCGCACAGAGTTATTTCGTTTACTTCTACTCACCCTGAAGAAGATTAATGTGATGTATGTGTTCCTGTACGATGGAGAAAATGAGATAATACAATGCAAATGAAAAAGACATAAGCGCTACCTTTGAACATGGCGACAATTGATATTGCCGTCACCTTCTGCTACTTTTTGATCAGGTCAAACATTATATTAACAGAAATGTTTTACTTGGGGAGTGACCACACAGGCAAATATGAACGCCGAAAATAGGGCCACCATTCATGTACCCGTTAATGAGAAGCGCGAGCAGCACTGCACGTGATGCACTGTACTACACCTAGCGCCAATTATTTCCTTATCGTGTAAAAACGTATAATAATAAAAAAGAGGTTTTATTTACAAAAACTTACCAATCAGATTCTCCGGCTTACATTTTAGTGGTAAGAGAAGGCGAGACGTCATGTCTTCTTTCATCAGTGAAGGCACAATTGTACTCTCCACAGAGCGCTGGATCGGCCCATGCAAACAACCGCTCTATATGCGCGCTCCACATAGAGTGCTAATTTGGCTTCATCAAACAATCGTTCTACAGTCATCTCCAGCATAAAGCAGGATCGTATAGAGCGAGCATCAAATAGCACAAAAAATATTTGTCTTGTGTATCAAACAGAGCGTGTTATAAGAAGTAAATAAGAGGGTAGGGCGGTTGGCATGAACCGATCTAGCGCTCGGTACAGGGGACGCCTGTAATCAACAACGAATTCCAGAAATTTAGTTTAGATTCCCGCCTGTACCACGAGAACCTGTACCAATCAATAAATATAGAGGGGGTAAAATAAGTCTATAGAAGTACTACCGAACAAATGAAAATGTCTTCTTTGAGCGAAGGCTAATTTAATTAAAAAGTAACAAATTTAAAAAGAATTAGGCACCTGTTAAATTAAGTAGCGTATTTTATTTGAGGACGTTTTCCGTAGAAGTACGTAAATGAGTTATTTAACCTTTCACTGAGCGATTTCTTCTGAATATCAAGATTCAAAATGTCAGGACAATTTCTTATTTATGTAAGGATGATTGAAGGCCACTCGGAATTTATGACACAGCATCATACATAAAACTTTGGGCAGAGAATCGTTGAGACAACGCAAAAATATTATGCGAAAAATTGTTCAGAGACGCATTTTCGTCGCCTCTGACGACAGGCCTGACACGTGGGAGGTCTTCTGCAAACTTCAAAACTGCTCACATTTTCGCTGCAGCTTTGTTGTCTCGGTCTCGCAAAGTGGGATTGAAGGGATTTCCGTGCAGCGATCCCGAGGACATCGCGATTCTCGTTGTTGGCGAGGATCTTTGAGCTGCTCCAGAGAGACAGACGTTCAGCTGCTGGTTTTCAGCTCGGCGAGGGGACTACGTGTGATCACCATATATAGGATCTCCAGGACCTGTACGAGCAGTGTTATCGTCAAGGACAACAAACGATTCCAAGAACAACATCGACCTAACAGTCAAGAAATGCCAGCGGCAAATTGGTTGGATCTTGCGAGTCTTCAGTACACGAGAATTGAAACCGATGCGATCGCTGTTCAGGGCGCTGATCCTACCCCTGGCCGAGTACTGTTGAGAATTATGGAATCCAGGCACCAGAGAAAACATAGTGAAGCTGGAAAGTTTTCAACGAAGTTTCACGATGAAGATTCGGGAGGTCCAAGGGCTGAACTACTGGGAATGCCTGAAATTT
>VOMN01115263.1:0-99065 GCA_014899125.1 Orchestia grillus
TTGAATATATGAAATATACGAAGAATTACTTTCATTCAAAGTAATTCTTCACCAATCTAGAGCAAAAACTTTTGAAAATAAATTTAATTGATATTCCTAATCATCGCATTTGAAAGTAAGTTGCACAAGGATTTTCATGCACTTCTCACTTCCCCCATCTCCTTCTGCATTGGTATTAAGGTCATTCACTGCCCAGTTCTACTACCCGCATACGGCGTACAGGCCTAATCTGAGAGAGCATATTCATCATGAATGAAACTCTGGGCCGTACCGTTCACTCGATTACGGATGGATCATGATAAATCTTATGAAAATTTTGCTTTCATGAGACTCATCCTTACTCACCAAGTCACTCACCCCTGTCTTTTCCTCACTCTCCCTAGTCTCCCCCTCACTCACCCTATGAGCCCCTCAGCCCGCACGCGGCACAACTCGAGCAGGTGCGTTCCCATGGTACGCTCGCTAAGACGCGCATTCCTTGTCGGGAACACGAGCGCTCACGGCGGAGACAACAGCTCTTTGTTTATGAGGCGCGGCAGCGGAGCTCACGCTGCTTTCCTGGCTCATTCTTACGTTGACGGTCAAGACTTTGCGATGACGTAACCTGCCATTGTCATACTCATCGCTCGAGAACTTTTGTGCTCTCTGCAAATGAGCTTTAAGTGTAAATGTACTTCGTTTTTTGTTGATTTTTATTTCGGTTCTCCTGCTGGGTAGTAACTGATGATACAACTTCTGATGATTTTACCCGACGGCATCCTCTGAGACACATTGCCATTCAAGGGATAGGCTTTCACTGAAATGACGAACTTGTCGTAGTTGATGGTTTAGAAATTCAACTACAAAATAGTATATTGGTCAATTGGATATTTCATTATAGCATCATAAATGTCATTCTTTTCAAGAATGAAAATACATTGCTTTGTGACCGAAGAATAGAGAGCCAGGAATAATCTTATTTTGATGTAATTTCGCAAATACATTTCTGCATTTGCTGCTAAAAGGTGCATTTTTTGTTCCCGTCTTTCCTTTGGACCGTGAAAACTCATTTTTTCTCATATGGGGAACGCTGTCAACACCGTTATACTCCATAGTCCCGCTATCATTATAAGGTCGTCATCAATTCGTATTCGCGTTTGCCCTGCGGAAATCAGGCCCTGGAACTTGCAATTATCATGAGAATTTTGGCTATTGCGTTAGAACGTTCTGATTGTGCTCACTTTTAACTGTTATGACGTTAATGATCTTCTTTGTTATGCTGACTTTTTGAACATGACTCCTAAATTTCCTTGCATCGTTGTACATCGAGTACAACGATGCAAAGTAGTTTAGAAATCATGTTCAAAAAGTCAGTACAACAAATTACATCATTAATGTCATAACAGTTGAACGTGAGCACGTCTTCTTCAAGCTTTACAGCGAACTGAAACTGCAATGCCCCAGTCGTGTTTTCAAATATTTCAGTTACTGTTGTATCTGAAGTAGTGAATTCTTCACTTCCAATTTAATAGATACATGCTCACACGGTTATATGCGCAACCATACAACACGGGCTGTATTATTAGCGGCAGCTTCCTTCACAACATATCACTGGGGTGCTAACGTCCTTGTCAATCATCGTCACTACCTTATTGACGGACAAAAGCTTTGAATGCTGACGGTTAGGTAATTTAAAAAGTTGTTAATCACGTCCTAAAGGTTTCACAAGTCTTCCCTAATATGTAGTGGAATAAAATTAGAAAAACTATGTTGGAACTTGAATTAGAATGAAAAGTAGAAGTATATTTATAATATATGCAATAGGATATGAAAAAAATTAGCTCTCATAAAATGACTTCTTATTAAAATTGTTCTAATACATGATCAGGTACCATGTGAAATCTCATGATTCCATAAGCTAATTATTTGATGAATAATTTATACACTACAATGACTCTACAATGACACTATTCCAAATGGCTTCAATTAATTTTTTTCACACTGAACAATACAATGCAGAAATTAAGAATCACGCATTGGAATATTCTATTTTATTTCTACCATCTTGGCGCCCGCTGCCCGCTTGAATTTATAGGCAGCTGGTAAGAAAAAAAATAAAAAAGTTTCGTGTAGTACAAACGTAGAGTTTTTTTGTGTCTGTCTTTAGGATTGGAAGCGTGAGAGTTCACCTGGACGACGCTCGGCGAATGAGGACCATATGGGCTGGTGGTGGCACCTCCAGAGGGTGGAGCTGAAGATGCGGTTTACACGTCCTGATCGAGGCGAAGATACCGTGAGATACAAAGATCCATCGACAGATAAGAGCTCTGGAGTGCCTCGACCGAAGAACTGCAGCGACAACGAATGGTATACACAACAGTTGAATTTTGACTGACATCATGAGCGATCGAGTGAATAGAAAGTTTCTGAAAATGTATGTATCATCGTTCCTACTGTGATTTAGCTTTTCAAATAAATTAAGAGAAAACTGAAGCTTTTACGTTTTTCAAAGCTTTGTCCAAGAGAAACTATTCATACGGGAAGTTTTTGTGAGCATGATCGCACGTTCGACGAGTGACCGAACATCTAACCGTTGAAATGGAAATTCGGTGCCTTAATAAAGCTAAAATAGATATTTTGCAAATCCTAACCAAAACCGATAAAAATGTATTATTTTTTAAGAAACATTGAATGCTGAAGTTATTTTTTAGTCTAAACTTTTAGTTTAGACTAAAAAAGCTAGTTAGTTAAGATAGTTTAGTTAAGATAAATTATTCTTTAAGGATTCTTATAAAGAAAAATTATATCTTTTAATAACTCGAATAGACAAATTAGAAGAGAATAATGGGTGCTCCAAAGCAAGTGGAATCGCGTCAAACTGTGCAACAAACATCAGAATTTTTTAATTTTAGGTTTTCAGGCTGACGGTAGAACTCGTCAGGTCAACTTTTCTATTTCTTGTAGGATTTGTGAAGAACACCGTTTTATATTAGATTTTTTAATGCTGCAGTAAATGTCATTTTATTTTATCTAATCGTGCTTCAAATTACAACGTTCCTAATATGATTTAAATTTTCTACATTGTAAAGTAATATGTACAATTTTTCTTCACTGCCACCCAATTATTTAAACTATTACGAATCGCACTAACGACGACATGCAATGCATTTGATAGGGACAATATTAACAAAAATGAGTACAATATTAACACATTTCTATCAGGGAGGTACATATTTTATATTTCTTGTTTTAATCACGTGTGAGAGTTTTTGTTATGGTTTACACCGTTGGAGTATTTTTTTGAGCGAAAAAGTACTTCATTTCGCAAAAAAACGGAAATAAAATAATGAATAACCCTGGCTTACAGAGTATCTTATTTTCAATCTGCATCATATCATGCCTATCTTTAAAGTCGTTTTTCATTGCTGCCTTTCTACCGAACGTTGACAGTCATTTGTTTTGCGTTGTGAATAGCGACTAAAGATCCAACATCTGATGGCTTTACCCGACGACCTCCTCCGATGCTCGACCACGGCTCTCAGCAAGCAATAGTCGTGAGAACACAGCTGCTGCACCACGTGTCCTGGGGTGTAGGTGTGCTGCGTGCGTGCAGATGCCGACGGCGACGCAGCAGCAGTGATGGTCTCCTGCTTAGGCTGACAGATGCCCTCACTTGCAGGTCATATTTGCACTTGTTGTCAAGTGCACTGTTCAGAATTGACATAGAGCTTTTGCAGATAGATAACTTTTTTAAATTTTCCTGACAACAGAAATTCCTACAGGAAACTATACATTGTAGTTTTGGAAATACAGTAAGGAAAGTTTCCAGCGTCAATAAACCGCTCTTATGTCATACTCTAGAAGTCAATTTTACTTAACCTGGCTTAACTAAGACTAAATGAGCGATAAAAATTAGGTATAATATCGTACTTTCCACGTGTTGCTTCCAAATGTACGGTTGCAGCTTCCGCACCGTCCCTTTGACGCATCTCTACATTAATTGCTGCACATTCGAAGCCAATGGTGAAATCGAGACACGACGAGTCAGACATTAGCCCTGAGCACCGTCAGCGGGAGACGTAAGAATGACGCTGCGTCCAGCCCTGGCCCGGACGGGGGTGTAGGAAGCGTGGGAGTGCAGCTGCTACTACGAAAGGATTCATAAACGAGCCAGAGGTCGGCTAAAAAAAGGGTGTAGAAGAGGTGACACACGCACTCATTGTTGTGCTTGTGTACGTCTCCCGGGCTCTAACGAGGCCACCAGTTCTGTGGGAGAAATTTCCTATGCGAGACGACCAAGGGAAAAATTAGAAGTATATCAAGAAATGTAAGGTTTAATGTTGATTTAATTCCTTTTCCCGCTGTTGCGCGGACTCGACTGATTTAAAATTCTTCCTTAATGGAGTTAGAAGAATTATCCCTTTTTATTTCGACATTTTCAATATTTCTGAAAGATCGTCAATCTTACAACGACAGTGAACCAATTTTAAACATTTTTCAGCTTTGAAAGCTTTTGTCAAACAGTGGTTTCCATTATGATTCTTACGCTGGATCCTTCCAGCTATCAGAGTTTGATCAGAATAATTAGGAATAACTGTTTTTTGTTGACCTAGTTAAATTAATTTTTCAAGCCTTTAAAAATTAAATTGTCTTTCCGACCGCATTCAACGTTGTAATAAGATTTCAGGATGTTCTATAGCAATCCTTTCCTAGAAGTTTTCTCCTCCTAAATATGATGAAAGGTTATCATCAACTCAGAAAATATTGCCTCTGTTAACTCAGCACCAACGTACAGAAAGCGTTGTGAATACGTTCATGCGTTGTGATTGGTTTATTCCATCAAATCCTGAGCTTTGGGCCGCTATGATCCATCACACATTTTTTTTCAATCAAAGCAAAAACTTTAATTCTTTAAAAACATAAATGCAGAAAGTTCAAAATTGTTGGGAACCGAATCAATTTTTGAAGCACATAGTTTACCAATAAGTAATTAACATAGGGTGAACGGTTAATCTTAGACGAATTTGCTGAAACCATTTTGGGATTGTTCAATCGTTCTTTCAGGATTGTCGAGATGTGAACCACGTTCATTTTTTTTTTAATTTTTAGTTTTATTGACCTATTCTGGGATTTGAAAGTAATTTAATAGTCCCATTTTTAGAAGGGTAATTTTGTAAAATACTCTGCAGATTAAATTCTCATACATAAACAGTTAATTCAGTGGTGCAACGATGAACATTGGACAAAATTAACTGTAATACTTACGGTTCAAAAATCTAATTCTAAGCCACTGCAGAAGTATGTGAAACGGTAAATTGAGACTTGAAGAAAAGGATCGACATGTAATATAATTTGATTGTTGTGCGTAGAGAAAATACGTGGGTGCCTTCAAGAGTTATATTTCAATTAATGGTACTTGATTAGACCGTGAATTCACAGGTGCAGTGTTGCAGCTTTTGAGAGTCTCTTTGAGTTTCTAAACAGCTTAAAACTTGCAAATATTGTCAGTTTTTCCTATGCCTGTTTTTCAGTTTTATCGATGTTCCTGATTATAAAATATACTACCATGGTTTTTTGAATTGTTCAACTCATTTTTTCAGAGTTAGAAATATATTTGCTGGTATTTTAAGATGCACATGTACTTCTTCTAAGTTATCAAGGGACACAATTTTTAAAATTTGCATTATCGGGTGGACTATTTTGAAGGTATAAGTTTTATTAATAGTCACCGAGTCTTAATTTACCAAACAATTCCTGCGAGCAACAGGTACGCAGTTCGGTAACACTGCCAATCAATTAGAGGGCTAGCATCATTGGGTGGTAAGATTTTTAAATTTTCTATGCATCCGATACTTTTATTCTAAGCTTGAACAAATTCATCAATAAAAATTCATAGTAATACTAAGCTACAGCAAAAATTATCTAGCGAATCTGTCAAAGATGAAGCCGTCGAGTAGTTTTTACTACGCAAAGAATAACAAGCGCCCTGCAGTTGAGTACGAACAGCTGTAAGGTTTCGTTATCAAGTTGACAGTGGGAAGATGGTTCCCAGATGTAAAAAAAAGCCAACTAATCTTGATTGCAGACGAGATTGCAGACGAGAGCAGCAAACTTTATTCAAGTAATAATTTCCACGTGATCGCTTTCTTTGCCGTACAGCAACGAGCTCGACACTATGTTGAACAACGTTTCGGTTTTGTAGTCATTCACGCGATGGATTAGGCAAAACTCAATGAATAGTGCTGAACTCAAGACTCACATTACCTCATTGTAACGAACACGTACAAGCTGGAAGAATTAATTTATATTTTACGACACATTTGCATTGATCTTGCTTCTATGTTTGCTAATATCGCAATTTTCTACGCTTGCTTACCGAACGCCAACATCCATTCGATTTTTCAGTTTCAAATTCTGAATTTTTTTTATAAAATGAAATGTAAATTAATTCTGAAATTTCGAACAACCAGAGCTATTAACTAAAGTAAAATATTTTCATGCATACACATCACACGCGTATACTAAGGTACTGAGCAGCTCATGCGTGTGCAGTAGAGAATCACGCAACAAACTATCATGACAAACTCCACAAGCTAAGTCGCTGCTCAAGCGGGTCAGAAAACCACGAAAAAGTCATCTCTCAGTCCAAGGAGAAGCGCATCGCTGTTGTAGAGGGCTCAGCTTGCGATATATTTGCCTTTCTCGCCCGAGTATAATCAGTCATGTCCGTGCGCATGAGATCAACAAGACAAAGGCTGCTCGTACACGTATGCCACGAGTTGCAAGCCGGACGTGTTGCAGTCAGCATCAAAAGTGACGCTGACTTTCGCTGACAAACGGATTACGAAAGAATAATATTGATTGATTGTTGAAGATTACTTTTATGCGGCAGCAGTGGAACGAATATGTACGCTTTAACATGATGGGTACGCTTTAAAAATTCATTTGTTCAATTAGTTTTACATCAATGTGAAATTGAATTTTAAAATTGGGTAGCAATATTGAAACTGAATTACTTCCCTTCATTTAAGGCACTTGTACGGAAGAAGCTTGCTTTTAAGAAAAGCTGAAGTTCGAAAGCCTGGCGTTTGCTGGCGAGTGTACTTCTCTGAGCGCAGAACAACGGTTCAGGGTCCAGGCGGAAATCCTTCAGTGCGAACATTAATAACAAAATCTGACAACTGTGGAGAGGAAGTTCACAAATCATTAAAGGCTTTTAACAGCTCGGATGTCCTACTCCAACGTAACATTTGGGTTGAAGTTACTCGACTCACCTGCGTGAGCTGAATGAACTCAGAAAAATCAGGGCACAGTTCAGCAATTGTGGAAGAAAAGTTACGTGAAACGCCCTCAACATGGCGGCAGTGACAGTTTTTTAATGGTGCTGTTGAACACCCCTCCGAATCAACATCGTGAAAGGTATTTCTTACTTACTACACTAACAATACTATGTACTGATACCGACTCGCCTTTTTTCAGACACACAACAAATCGGGACCCCTGGGTTTTAGATAAAGGCTAAATTCTCACACCCTGCGCAATGACAGATCTCGTTGGACGCTGACTTGCGCCTTTCATTTCCGCACTCCACAATTTGGAACAAATATTTCGTCGGCTTGTTTTCAACGGAAGAAACTAGGTGCCATTACCATAAGCTCATGGAGGAACGCGGGGCATTTTCTGCTATTTTTTCATTATTTGAAGACATTCGGTACTGGAATCGAATAAAATTTCATCGTATTTTTAATCGGCCGTTTTTAAGACATCCATACGAAAAGACGCTGCTGAATTTTATACAGGTAAATATATTACAGTTGCTCAAGGCTGAACTCTCTGCAACGGACTAACTGTTAGTTCTGAATGACTATTAGCGTTGCAAGCTGTTTTAATTTGTGAGAAATTAGCATTCCTGTGGCTTCTGAGCAACAGTACTCTAAAGAAATTAGAAAAATACACAGTTTTAAATTATCACGTCCGGTAGGACTGTTTTCAGTATTCTGTTTTTTACATGCGATATGTATGATGTTAAGCAATAATCGCATCCAATTTAATTTTATGCGGTAGAATGGTACGCTTCTGTTGCAAGCGACCGGCAGTGTAATTATGTTGTAATAATTAATCACAAGGGTGTGAGAATCGAGCCCGGCCCCTCCACGAGCGTGCCGGATTGAGAGGCTGTCTGCCGTCCGCTTCCCGGGCTCGCTGAGGTCGCTCAGACCTGCCGACATGTGCAGTCCTAATTGGTCCCTGGGAGTCGGCTCGACAAGTGCGCGCGTGAGAAGTCCACGTAATCTTTTTTGTTCTACATCGTCAATATTTCTGGTGAATATAATTACGAGTCATGCGTGAGCACTTTAATCTCCTCAGTGCAGAGTATTTTGCACTGCGTATAAATGCACATTAAAAAATTGTGGTCAGTCTGGCTAGTCACGAACATCATCGAAGCACCGCAGCCTCCAGGAAGCCAGCACTCATATCGAATGCTGCTCAAAACCTGGTCTGTGGATTAATTGATAGTGAGGCTAAATTTTTTTGTAGAATACTGAGGTTTTGTAGATTTTCAGTTGGCTTTTGCAGATCTTGATTGGAATTTCATGAACACATTGCTGACTATAACTTCTATAGGTAAAGGTTCAATTATTATTACTTACCTGGTTGTAAATGCATAAATACATTTAGCTACATGTTCGTATGAACAAAAATATCAGTTCAAAGACACATGCATCGGTAAGATAAGCGTATTGGATGGCTAACACAGAGCTTTAGTTCAGTACGGGAAGTTTAAAGTTTCGTCAAACTGAAACTTGTTCGTTCAAACAGGAAGGCCAAACGTGGGCTTGAATATGAGACTTATTTACAGACACTCAGCCTGTTCAAGAAAATCAAACAGAGGTCAGCGCATCGAGGAAATCAATGAATGCTGAAAAGAGAGGGACAAGGCGACGATTTGACCGAGGAGGATAATCGTGAAACTGATTACTGGTGCAGGGTGCTCGATGAGCAAATCGGTCTCTTTTGGGCACTACACCAGCATGAAGAGTGACCTTTTGGGATCTTTTCTAAATGTCCCCTAGTATTCAGCCGTATCTCTAGTTTGATGTGCCGGTCTGATATCTATGTCGAGTGAAACATCTAACATATTGATGCAATATGTGCGTGTTCATTTTTGGGTGCTGGAAGAATAACCCACTATTGCATTATTATACGAATTTTTTATAGTTTATACACCGCAACATGACCTCACAAAAAGACATAAAACAAAAATGCAAGCATTAAAAGAGAACATTGCAGGAGTGCTCAATATGGAGCTGGAACGCCGACAGTCTCAGCAATGGACAACTGAAAGAGTACGATAAACTTAAGACAATATTCACGCCGTTCATAAATGCACATTAATGACATTTTAACTTGGAGGCTAATTCGACTAATGCAGGAATCAAAATTTTCTCCGTTTTGCACCACCTAGAAATGTATGTCTTTATGTAGGAGTGACTTCAATCATTAGGTGTTAAATTTGAAAATTGAAGTTTCGTGCGATGGACACGACGTGTGTGGGAACAGGGCGTGTGCGGCGACCTGGCGTGCAATTAAATGTGTGGGCTGCACGTACGAGTGCCATGAGCTGATGACTGAGCGGCAGCACCGCAAAAAAGGACGGAACGTGGGAGCGACGTGTGCAGGAATGTCCGCACGGAGGACAGACTGTTTGCCTAACTCTCTGATTTAATTTGAAAGAGTCACGCAGGCTTCATTCATGGAAAGAGTGGTTAATGAATGAAATGATTATTGGACAGTTAAAGGTAACAAAAGTTCATCATTCATCGTGAGAGGGCTGTAGGACGAGAACTGATTTTTATTCGAGGATATTTAGTTTGTGTAAATTGTTCACGTCACGCAATGGACACGTGAATGAAGCTAGGACTAATGACGCTGGCGATTTAAAAAAATTCAGATTGTTTTGTTTCCTATAGTTAATGGGATTGCTATAATGGTATGACTTTTATTCTCTTGAACAGAACTCTAGCTGGATAACTTTCTACAAGCTGTCCCTGATAGGCCACCCTTGCCTCACTATCATCAGGCGGCGAAGGGAAACGGTCTCCTTCAACAGCTCGAAGGGACACCACGCACACAAACCGGTGGCACCCCAGTTTGGCCAGGGCATAGAGGCCCAAACATTTTCAAGATATTCAAGACAATTATTTGGTTCACATTGTTAATATTCTCGATGAATATTATAAAGAGTTCCCCGCCTATATTTTTGTCTTTTCGCTCGAAAGTTATGAATATCAGCCATAAAGCGCTTCTATGTGTTTGTACTTTTTTTATGGCACGATTTGTGCTAGTCAGTGTTTCTTTTTGACTTAACTCTAACCGTAGCCTTTTCTATGAAATGAATTATTGATACAGTTTGTTAAATTTGAAGATTTTACGTGCCTGGAATGAAGATTTTAAAAGCGTAGTAATTTTATCTTGACGGAGAGCGGCTGTAACCGTGACCTGATGTGAATAAATTTAGCTACATAGGTTCTAGAGGCTGCTTCATCTCCAATGACCAGGGAGGGTCAGTACACTCAACGAGGACCCTCGAGTACTGCATGCCAGTGTTGTGTCACTACAAACGTAACTTTGCTGCATTTGTACTGAGAAGCATGTAGTACTTTTGGCAGGATCTGATGACATAGGCAAATGGACTTAACTTTATATTAAATATTTTTTCAAGCTTGCTCGAAGAACAAATCCACCAAATCACTAAGCTCTTTTCGAGCCTGCCAGTTGTTGTGGTACACTGACAAAAATGTGCATCTTAGCGCAAGTATTGACTCAGATTTGTCGAGCATTCCGTCGAATATCAAGTACGGAATAAGTAATAATAAAAAATATTTAAAAATATAAAATCCCTTGAGATAAAATAGTTCAATTACAGCATTCGTAAGTCTTCCATCGACAAAAAATTATCTTACTGAGAATGATTGTTCTCGAAGTGATTCCGCTTTGTATTATGTTTGGATAAATTTCCTCGACAAAAGGTTATCATATGACGATAACTTAAATTGATATTAATTCTACACGTCAAGTCAGTTCAGTACGATGGCTGGACTCAGACCGTAAAGGACGCACTGGAGGAAAAACACCGTTGAGGACAATTGGCACAATGGCGAGCGCTTAGATTTGTGTTCGCGTTCGTGAGGCTTTCCGGAATACTGATGGAGACGCAAATTACTTAACGTGGCTTGGAGATCAAAGAAGTATGTTACACTAGTGATGTCATTGAGGACTGATAGAGATGCATAGTGTTTAATGTGGCTTGCAGATCACAGCAATATGTTACATTAGTGAAGTCATTGAGGACTGATAGAGATGCATAGTATTCAATGTGGCTTGCAGATCGCAGAAACATGTTTCATTAGTGACGTCAGTGAGGACTGATAGAGATGCATAGTATTTAATGTGGCTTGCAGATCACAGCAACGTGTTATAAAAAGAATATGTTATACTAGTGACGTCAGTGAAAACTTACCTATGACTTAAGGAAAATGCCATGAATTGAATTTCAAGGCTAGTTGTGTACCTAAATTCAACAAAATATGGGGACAACTTACTGTACTAAAAAAAAATTACTGGGACACAAAGTTCAGTCGGAAGCTACGGCAGGGCGCTCCAGCTGGGCAGGTTCCATAAAGCGGTCACTGGAACAGCACAACTCTGGCCACATCCCTCACAAAAACGCTAGAAAAATATTTTATTGTTTCCCCTCGCTTGTACCTGCCACAGGCCAATGCTCCCACAGAGGAACGTAAATCCATTAACAGTGATTAAATCGGAAGTGAGGCGCTTTTTCGCCCTGCTTTTTAGGTGCGTTCCCGTGGCCGTTTTTGTCATTTTAACGCCGTCCGTATAACGAACTTTTAGAAGCGGAAGCCCCCATAATGAGGATGCTCCCGCACCCGCCCTCTCGAACCTGTTGTGAGGTACGACAGGCTTTTTAGGCACTTCCGAAACTAGCAAAATCCTGCACGGTGACAGGAAAACCCCTCGTTTGCCATCCGTGCACATCAGATGTAAAATAGAGACGATCGATGGCCACGTAGCTCTGAGATTTATGGTGTAAATATTGTCAATGTTAACTTGATAAATAAATCTTTGTCGATTTCTGAAAAATCAGTGGCCAAATACAAATAAAAGTCGATTATCGCTTTTGGGGATTTCAACGAAGAAATATAGCCTGTACTGTATTATACACAAGAAATAAAAAGTTTTTTAGCTTTCAGATAATATTCTATTTACTTAAACAACACTATATGCTTTTGAAAATGACACCTCAGAATTAATTTTTGGTCATGATGCAGTACAGTCATTCGTAGATCATATTATTTACGGAACATACGAGTAAACTTGAGCGAGTTGAGTTGAGCTGTTTTCAGTTCTTGAGTTTTTTGAAAGTGCTTAAACTTCCCTACGAAGTTGTCCTAGTGCTTCAGACAAATTTCCTGGAATTTTATAAAAGTCTAAAATACTGTCAAACAATACCTACCGTTTGTAATCTTATCTTTAACTGCAATTCGAAAAATAATATTAAAGAAAAACTACGGTCACTGTTGAGATTCATCAGGAATGAGCCTAGTCTTCGTTTAAAATAGAGTCAATATCCAGACTTTGGACGTTAAATGGCTGAGATTCTGAAAAAAACGAGAAGGAGTCACCGGAGACGAGGCAAGATAACGCTAACGCTTTCACAATCTGTAGTAACAGTGTGAGTTTTCCTTCACTTCATTGTCATTGCTGTAACAGCTCTCATTCCTGATTTAGGGTAGGATCGAAGTAGATTGAAACAAAGATTAAGCAAAAATTATTTTAGTTGAAGAGATTAATTCAAGATTCACATACTAAGAAAAGAGTACAAATGCATGAAACACCGCTGAACTTGTGATTCAAGTTTAAGTTTTGTGATAGTAAAACATGGTGATCTTGTCCCGTAGATTTTCTATCCCATTCCCTTTTTCTCCAATCGAGAATAATACTGTACCTCGAAGTCTTAAGGGCTGGATATTAAAACTTGACTGCGATTCTCCATGAAGGAAATATTTCTTGTCGACAAAAATTTTGGCTGCGAGTTTAAAATTGAAGGATTTCAATTGAAGGATGTCACAAATTTGGTTATCCCATTCATTTTCCCACAGAGATGGCGATTTTCCCCCTAATCCCAACTAGCTTATTCGATTAATGAACACAAATTTTATGAATACTTGAAAATTTGAGTTCATATACGTTAGTACTTTCATTACGTTAGGTTAGGTTAGATGATCGCGTGTACTCTAAATGGCGCACGTCGCAGTCAAAGTGTTAAAGATGGCGATTTGCTTGGAAAACATTATTCTAAAGAATTCAAACAGAACACTTTTAGCGCCTGTTCACCAGCCAAGCTCAAGCGCTCATACCATTATTTTATTAAATGATTTGTTCCAGCAATTTAGTATATTATTTTCCCGCAGTGTACCGTCAGAAGTTTATTTTATGAAATTTTTAACGGTTCCTTCAACTGAGGAGCGTGGTTTTGTAAAATCTTTGGTTACAATGACAATTGAAACAGAATGTTGCTGAAAATTTTAATTCTTTAAACCTTTTTCAAAATTAGTTCCCTGTAAGTGATCTAATCTAAAGCTGTCACTTGAGAGTAGCGAGGAGAATTCACCGATCTACCACTATTCGTTTGACGCATCCAACCGCTGCTAAATTATAGGGGCAATAATTCAGTCATCTCAAATATTAAGTATATGTGATATCATCATCTTTCCAAAGAAGTGTCCACAACGTCAGGTTGTGAAGAGCAACAGCACAAAAATGCCACAATCATGAGGACTGTAAGGTTTTAATGCGACAATCATGAGGACTATATGGTTTTAATGCAACAATCATGAGGACTGTATGGTTTTAATGCCACAATCATGAGGACCGTATGGTTTTGATGCGACAATCATGAGAACTGTATGGTTTTTATGCCACAATCATGAGGACTGTATGGTTTTAATGCCACAATCATGAGGACTGTATGGTTTTAATGCCACAATCATGAGGATTGTATGGTTTCTTACCTTGCGAGGAGAAAAAATTGTTATCTTGAAATACACTGCGTGTCTAATTAACGAAATAACATTTTAGCGTTTTATTCTGAGGTCACTCGATGGAATTTACAGAGATGTGCACAGGAGGCTTGCAATAGATTTATGTGCGAGTTGTGTAATAATTGCAAGGCTCCATGCTCATTCATTCTCAGAAACTACGGCCAAATGCTCAAATTTGGCTGTGTAGCGCTGTCACATTATTGACGAGGTATAGTTAAAGCTCATATCAACTCAACCATTTACGTTCTAAATGCTCCGTATATATATTATTACAACAGATCCTTGTGATCAAAGAGCTATGCGCAATCAAAACCAACAATAAGACTTGACTAACTGGTGATAGTGAAAGTAGTGAAGAATATGTGATCACGTATTCGAAATTAGTAGGACTAAATGAAATCCAGAAGTTGAATTTGTCATTTTCTAGATTTCATTCAATATAATTTTTTCGTGGTATATCAACTTCTATCTACCATAAAGTCTATTTTCACAATGCCGTTGTTTGACAGTGTTCAAAATATTTTCAATGGGGTTTATGTCTGGAGAATTGGGAGGCTAGTCTATTTTTTCGATGTCAAAATAAGTATAATACTTGTAATACTTGCGTTAACTTATTCATTTTACGAACTGCATGCGAATTAGTATTATCTCCTAGGTACGATAGTTCTCCCCAGGGCTATACTTTGCTTCAAGGATTGCTCAAGGTGCTTTTTCACGAAAGTTATGTAAGCATTTGCAGTCATTTTCACTCCATCAAGCGCTCTCTAAAAATCAATACGTCCGTAAACCGCAACGCCTCTTCCTCTTTCTTGGAGTTTCAAACACTGATGATGGTCAGCTATGTTCACAACTGATCCTTTGCGCAACCATCCAGTCTCCGTCTAGAGTGGCTCGGGTTTCATCAGTGAACAGAATCTTTGGAAAGTTTACCCTCATGTAATTTTTCACCCATTTAAAACACTTGTGCACATGAATTTTTGTTAGCAAGAGCCTTTTTACAGCCCTAACGGGCTTCTAATCTTCATCAGGAGACGACACCGATTACGTTTGGACACTATTGGCTCTCCAACGCTCCTGAAAAGTTCCCTGCTGGTTAGGGCTGGACTTTTCACATCCTTTCATTAGACAATTTACACATCCTCCAATTAGAATGTTTGCATGGTATGGTCCAAAACTCTTCTCGAATGATCCTGGTCGACCCTCTAAGGCACACTTATGTCTGTAACAAAAATTTCCTCACTTTGATAACATCATCTCAAATTATTTCGGATTCCCTTTCACTAATAATCTCGCATGTTATAATTACTGGCTTATAATTCAAGCCACATCAGTGAACAACGAGTAAATGAAGTTAGTCGTTAGAAATCTGTATTAGTGAAGTAATGAGATTTTCATGCAAATAGCTGCCCTTAGTCTACACTTTCACAGAGTTTAACCATTTTCACATTGCACTTGCATGCGAATGCTGCCATGATTCTGCGGCTGTTTCGATAAATTTCAAAAGAAAGATTTAGATAACGAATAAAAGCTTTTTCAATTTTGGGAGCAGTTTGTTTCATGTGCAGTGTTTAATTTGTCTCAGGTTTTGAATTATATGTAATTCCTATTCTTTATTCGGCGTGTGCATGGCGGGTGGGGAGCATCACAAGAAAGTTTTGAGGTAGTTTAGTATCAGATTTTATCTTCTGCTTCATGCAGGTTGATCAACTCAAAAAGTGAGGTGGACGAATTCAATAAATGAAGGGAAAAACTTGTTGAAAAACTGGTTCTCATTAAATTGCAATGAAAAAATATCACTGTTTCTTTCACAAATGTAACATATGCATCTCTAGTTCACACACCTGTGTTGAACATTCTTTCCACTTCCGGTAAATTGAGTTCTCTCCGTATCAACTTTTGCTTGGAACGCTCTTTTTTCAGAAACTGCATCTGAACTAGAATTTCTTCACTGAATTGGAAATAAAAATGAATAAATATGTATAAAATTATATTAATCATAATTTAAAACCACAGTTTCTCATTTTACAAGACTTTCATCATGACGGCTTAATTTGGTTGATGAAAATTTCAAAGATAAATTTTTCTTTCGTACGCTACTGTGGAGATATTATTCAAATGCTCGCAGTGCTCTGCTAAAATTACACAGCTTAGGAACTGCAGTTTTTCATTCGTACTTTTCGCTGTAGGGTGTGAAAAGGTTATTAGATTTTAACAAATTGCACAAGCCAGGGGATAATATTGCCACAGTTTCACCAGTAGTAAACTTACGCCAAAGGTCTACTCCTAATTGGACCAGTATTCCTGTTCCTGATTTGAAAAAATAGGAAACCTAAATTAGCCATGATAGTCTTATATTAATAGTATATAGCAGAAAATGACTGCGAAAATGCCCAACCCTTGTTAAATTGGAATGCGGATTCGTGTATCAAAAGTGTACGCTAACGAGTACTATGATTTTTTCAATAAATCTAAGAGTACCAACTTCAATTGTAAATGAATGTGCAATCTACAGTTTATTTCTAGGAAATTTCCAAAATTTTTAATAATGTTTACTTGTAGGTAAAAGTGACAACTTGTTCTGACAAAACGGTGTCATTTTGACTGCAGGTGTCAAGAGTATTTGTAGTATTTTTTGTAGTATTTCCAGTGCATTTTGCTGAGTAAAGCTGATCGATACTGACCACGAGTCCGGAAAATGAAGATTCCCATCGCACATCAGTTACTTGACACGCAAGTGACAAAGCCACGCACGAAGGCGCGAGCGTTCCCCGAGGAACACCAACTTAGCAGAGTCCCATCATCGTGGGCACACTTAATTGGATATCTTGACAACCCTTTCCGCCACGATTTTCATCTTGAAAAATGCGTGCATTATTTAATAACCTTAGGGCAGTAACATGCAGATACTTGAGTAATAGCTACGTCCCAAAATGGTTCAAGTCAATCAACAGAGAGTGCGTCATCTGTGCGTAGCTTTCGTCGCACGCGCCGCGCCGGTGCGAGCTGAGGCCGCGACGTTGCATCTAATGAACGTCACGGAGCCACGCACGCGTCACGTCGTGCGCCCACGCACGCCGCGCTCGTTCCAGACACGTGCGTTGGCGTGTTGCACGTGTGCTCTATCCTCATGCACGTGAGCGCCAATTCCATGCACATACGCCCTCCAGTAGCGCACGTGCACTGCACAGCGCGACGCGTGCGGCCCCGCACAGCGCGTGAGGGGTCGCAAAGCTCGCTAACTTGCCTCGCTGCTAAACACGTATTTTTCTCGCCTGACATTAGAATTTTCGCTTTACAGAAGCACGTGCGTGCTTGTGATGAGAAAACTGTGCAAAAGGTTCTGTTCTAAACTTTGAAATTATTATACTTTAGGTTTTTATAAAACATATATTTTTGACAATGGAACTATACATCTACAGTAGTGCCAGTCACTTGCATCAAGATCAAAAACTCCCAAGCCAAAGCCAAACAATTTTTATAACTACGGGACAAGGCCACGTGGCTCCACAGCTGACATGACATGTCCCGTGCCACGTGGCGATCGTGCACGTGCACAGATTGAGCCCCGTTTGCTGGAGCTCGAGGTTCAGACGCGCGGCTGTGATGTGAGGTAACTGCATAATGTGCACGACTCGCTGCTTCCATAGAACTGGGAGAGCTAATGGGTTACTATGCGTGTCTGGAAAATCTTGCAGATAACAAATGTAAATCAAAGAAATAATGACACATTGAAGGCATGAAACATTTATATTCATTTACAGTAATAAATTTTTTACCATTTCATCTTCATTTCCACTGATTACAAAACAACTCCAAAAAAAAGCTCGTAGATACTGGCTAACTCCTGCATGAAAAGACAACGGATCAAAAATTCAAACGAACAGGTGTTGCTGTACATCCAGTGGCCAGTTCATTCAAACAGTCCTTTGCTACACTGATTCATCTCCCACGCCACTGAAAATGCCACCAAACATCCTTTAAAAAAAATCTTCTCACAACAAAGAACAGAATGAAGTACAACAGCATCCGGTTGCAACACACCACAATGAAGTTGCGCAAAATATTAAGGTCCGCATGGCGCAGTGCTTTGATGAAGTGTAGGACCTTGCGGAGTTGTTCCCACGGTTAGTTCGTTCATTTACATCATAGTATCACCTGCCGCACCGTCGCTCATTCACTGAGTGCAGGTGTGGCCTGGCTGCCGTCGGGCGTTGCTGCCTAGGGTGCAGCTCGTTCACCAGGGCTGGTGAAACACTTCATTCATGAGAAATGAACGAACGTCTCAACGCACGCGTAGGAATCTAGTTTTTTAAGTGAAGTCTCTTGGAAAGCCAAATTATCTTTGATAATGATTTCGTAGAATTTTTTCCAGCAATTTAATTTGGCTGTTTATGTAAATATTTTTGTTGTCTATGTGGTCCATGTAAACACATAAACAATTATTCTATTTTTGTATATAAATTTGATATATGTATTAGTAGTCTTTTAAGGTTTAATTAACACAGTTCTTCACAATCGAATCATGAATTTTGAAATTTTCCTTTTTTACACAGTTAACTGCTATGCCGTTAAACCTCATTCGTTAATTACATGCTCTCTTCCTTGTAGTGCTTCAGAGCTGGTTGCTCCCAACTGGAAGAGATCTTAGTCGTCGGATTTGCATTTTTGAAATATTTTGGGTTTAATAATGGATCGACCAAAAAGTCGCAAAACCTCGGCCTGACTTTTTTGTGAAACAGTTATGAAAAATATCAAATTTCATGCGTTTAGATAGAAGTTGCAAAACTGTTGAACGAAAGAAATTGCCAAAAAACTTTTGATATTCTCTTCACTCAAGTTACTTTGTTCGTTCACAGCTCTTTGAATTCATCAGCTTGTTCACATTCATGACCAACCATGTCAACTAAAGTTCCAAATACGAAGAAGCACATGCAAAAGTGTCTAAGTTTAGGTATTCGTAACTGAATAAATTTGCAATTCATTCGCCGTTTCTATTGGGAGCGATGGTTGACCCATATAATCGTAAAAAGCTAGAAATATTATAAATATTCTTGTATCTTACATTTTCTACGCTAATACAAGCCGAGCCACTCTACTTCTATAAGAAAAAATGATACGCAAAGAAGTAAATAAATGATCATACATCCCCACAGGTAGGTTAGCCCAATATGCTGGACTCTATCCCTTGAGGCAGGCATGCGACGGGGTGCGTTATGCTTCACCAGGAAATTCCTGCAGATAAAGCTGAAGGAAATGACAGGGCGCCACTCTTCGCTTATTACGAAAGATTTTTTCAAGTCTTAGCTCAGCCTGGTATTTTGTCCCCTTGAGAAATCATGTTGAATTGCTTCAAGAACACATCAGCATTAAACGTTTAATTAATTTTCTAATACTTTCAAAAATTAGCTCAGTTCAAAGATGCTATTGAATAGTTTTGTACGTGTTTCTTTGCATTTTCAGAAGTTGCTTATTTTAAAATTCGTTGATGTCTTGAATTTTTAAACTACGCAACATGAATGATTCTGACAAAGCAAATGCCGTTCGTTAACAGTAAGAGCGTTTTTAATCGTCACAGCCATCTTAACTCTTTCCGTTTGTTAACCTAACGAAAGACATTGTAAATAATTGTTAATAAGTAACTATTTATTAAAGTTATGTGGCTACTAACAATCTTCCCGTTGACCAATACTCAATTTGGTAATTTTGCAGTTCTATTTCCTTGCTCATTAAAGTCCTAATTTTGCTTACGCTCTCGGCTCGCTAAACAAAAAATGTGCTACACTTGATGGATTTTCGAAAAAAATCAAACCCGTGTCAAAACTTTGACTCCTAATTCCCATAACAAGCATCAGGACCACAGACCCTCACCCCCCCCTCCCCTTCCTCTTTTTAGCTCTTCAGTTGGAATTGGAGTACATCTTAATTAAAATATCATGACGTGAAAACTTGATTGTGTTTCATCTTAACAGAAATACCATCATACACTGCCATATATAACAATACATCGCGGCTAGATAGGTTTATAGGAAATGATTCTGCTTAAAATACAATAAATGAAATACAATAAATGAAGCTGACTATGGATCAGCTCACATTGATGATGATGAAGGCATGCTGCGGTACTCATATCCTTTACCAACCACCACATATATAGGAAGGGCGTTGCACACAACGGTAATGACAAACATTACTTCTATTATTTTTCCTTCCTCGGAGAAACATTCACTACGGTAATTGTCCCGAGGAAGTAGTCACGCTATTCTTACGACGAACAAACGAACTTTTCTGCCACACTAATTGTAAATATTATTACGACCCATGGAGACAGGAAGCAAAATACGAATGGTACAAGAAAGGAGATCGGGCTTACTTTGTTGTCGAACGCGTTATGACAAAGAGAAATGACGCGGGAAGTGGCTATTATCGTCAAGAATAACAGTGACAAGTCATTGAAGTTCATGGAAAACAAAGCGCGTTTTCAAGCGCATGCAACAAAATGCTGATACGTCATTAATTTCTCATTCAGTATTTAAAGATTGCCGTTCTCAAAGAAGACTTTGATGCTAAAGGGAAGAGAAGCTTCATATTTCCCTCATTCCAGCGAAGAAGACTTTGATGCTATAGGGAGGAGAAGCTTCATACTTTCCTCATTCCAAAGATTTTACTACCTTCATTTGCAAAACTATCTCAATTCTGCTACTTTGCTCACATGAATAATTCACTCCTCCCCGTATCCAGCGCTCCAGACCGGATGGCGCACTCACGACTTGAGCTAGTAATTTCTCAGGAGGTATAGGATAGGCAATAGGGTTATAGTTCGGATGGCCTATCCAATGCTATGGGGACTGGCGATCCCAAGGAAGCTCTTTTAGGTTAACTCAGCTATAGATAGGTTTACGGGACTTCTTTCAAGCCCACTTTACTTCTTTTAATTTTGTTAACTTCTTCACTATCTCTTCTTTGTTTTTTCTTCCTCTTTATTCTTAACTTGCTATTTCTACGCGATCGAAGTCCTGTGTGGGAACACACATTGTGTAAAGAATCTGCGTTTTCTACAGTCCATACGAAATGGTCCATTCTGTATCAGCGCATCATAGGTGGAGTCACTGAAATACTGCAATTTATACCACTACTTCTACTTATTCTACTACTAACTAGCACTCACACGTGTCAACAGTTCTAGAAGTACGCTCATATCGACCACTGCGTCATTCCGGAGACATGTATTGCAACAAAACTAAATTAAAGTTTAGCTTATCTAGAATATAATAGTAGAATACAAAAGTAGAGAAATAGAGAATCTCTTGTAATAGAGATCCTCGGAACTTACGATTCACTCGCGTGTGTTGAGCAAGCAAATTTCACTTGAATTGTTAGTTTCGGGTTAGTTCATTCTATTTTCGATCCAACAAACGCAATAACTTCTGCAAAGATGCAGCAATGCGTTTGTGGTGCAATTTAAGGTATCAATATCAGTCGAAAAGCTGATTATTTTTGCTCATAGTCTAAATGAGCAAATTTATTTAAACTATTTGCTCTCAAGAAAGTATAAAATGTTTAGGGGAAATAGCTGTGTGTGGTGTTTTTATGTGTTTTGAAGTATGTTTCGCTCACTTTCTTTAACTTTACTCAATGGTGTAACCCATTGTGGTAAAAAGTGCATTATATTACCATATGAAAACGCAATTTAAACGAAGAAAGTAAATAAATCCATTCTGTATTTGTGCACTATCAGGGTTTTTTGTACGTACAAAGTCAAAGAATGTTACCATACTTGAGAACAAAGAATTTATCTCTCTCCAAATACGAAAATCGTCATGTGTGTTTTCCCTGGTATTTCCCGTTCTGTCGATTCAAAATCTTTTGCTGAACACCTGTATACAGACTGTTCTAGTGCGAGAGCTGTGTTGCCAGTCAGTCGAGTCCTAGCAAGCGTCTGTTGTTTAATCCGTTAAGGTGTGTCGGTGTAGACGCGAGGGCGGGTCCGCTTTTGCGAGCAGGGGCCAGGAAACTGGGGCGAGCAGCAGGTGAGGATGAAAATCTCCTCCGACCTGCGCACTGGCGCTTCTAAGTGTCCTACCACTGAAGCCGAGCAATGTTTTGGTTCTGCCTCCACGATCACAAAAATTTTCTTAATCCGTTTAGTAATTTTATTATTTATCCTTCCAAATTATATATTTTCAAACGTGTTCACAAGGATTTCCACGTTTTTGGTCGCTGACATTCAGTCAATTTTTAGGCTGTATCTATGCATGCTTTTTGAGAAGCCATAGGAAGTATAAAAGAAAAACTAACTTGTGTTCAGTAATGAGAGCAAAACGTCTCTTCATCCGCCAAAAATTGGTCAATAGAGTAGGCAGCGCACTGGTACAATTCAATCACATTCAGGCGAAATGCAACTCACATCCTCTTGTAAAACAGAGTAATAAAACGAGTAATGAAAACGCATTGTGTGGATGAAACATCATTTTTCCTACGTAGCAGTTTTGTCAATGATGATAAGGTCGTTCGTACTACAAACGTACAACTTGACTCCATTATCTGCTGGCAATCTCCGAGTCGCAAAAAAGCAACTATGGAAGCGAGCGATGCAAGAGCGAATTACATTTCCACGAAATGCTCAACTTACAACTTGCCGCGATTATTACCACTTTTTGAGGCTTTGCGCAGAGTCATGAAGCTAGATTGCATCTGCGAAGTCGACAGGCTGAGCTGCGGTGCAGTCCTGCAGACGTTGCTGAGTCATGAGTCGCTTGTCGAAATAAAGACGTGCGCCTGAGGGAGGCAGCGCTTCTATTCCATAATCCTCGTGACTTTTATGGTGGATACTAAAGAAATCCTGTCCTTGTATGAAACTTTTACAACGGTGATTTTATTGTTGATGACTCAATTTTTCATTTTGATTAAAGATCTTGCATACTTCAGCACGAGTGTTGTAACACAAGAAGTAGATTCGAAACTATTTTCTCCGCTGTAAGTCAACTCCGCAAAATATAGTAAATTTGCAATCAGTCTCTGAACCATGTAATTTTTACGTTCCTATAGCAGCAGTGCTTGGAACTACAGATGAACTTCAGACATACAGCTGTCCAATTGAACAAGATATCTATTCAATCATGTGTATTCCATTTGCAACGGTATTTTTCTTTTATGACTTAGTATACACGTCAAATGGAAAAAATATTTTACTTGCTTGGGGATAAATTTCTCAGATCTCAGCTTAAATTTGTTATGTTTAAAAAACATGGTATGGACAATTTAGTTTACGACTAAATTTTTCGTCAATCTCCACTATGTGGTCAACCTCCATTGTGTGATTCTTGGTGGAATGATTGCATAGAGTGCACTATTTGCACTAAAGTGTCATTTCAGCTTAATAGATACGTAGGTGAATTAGTATAGGAGTGCGTTACCATGTTCTTCAAGAGTATACTTATTGACGTATTTTGTGTAGAACTTGCAGCGATAGGTTATGGTTAATTTGATGGTATTTACTTGGCATCGAAGCTTCACAATATGTACTGTTTTTATTTAAATTTGCACTGTATTCTCAGCTCATATGTGCAATTGCTGGGTTATCAGAGTGAGGTAAATTTTCGCATGAAATACCGTCAACTTACGGAATGTATGACAAGGTTGGCATAAATACATACGAATATACGTGCCTACGAAATACTGTCCCATAACTTGTGAAGAGTGCTTCTCTTGAAAGAAATTTGCCGGCGTTTTTGTGAAAAGATTATCACTAACATGTGCCGAAAATTAGACATATTTTTCTTTTATGTATTTTTTCTGAGGATTTTCGTACCATGCGGCATAAACAAAAAACTGTAGTTCTTATGTGAAATTCTCAAGTCAGGAATCCATGAATCCACATCAAAACTAAGGTTGATATCGAGTTTCTTGCAGTGCAATACTATTAAATAATTATCAAACAAAAATTTAACAAAGTTTTCAACATATTTTTAGTACAAAATTTTCGTGTAGAAATGACTCACATTGCCTTCTTTTGCACACGACACACGGGGGTTCGGATGCGAGCCACCGTGTACACGGATGAGGGTGTTTGCCTCATTAATCCTGTAGTCTTGTATTCTCCGTGACACGATTTGCTTCGCAAAGGAGATTGGGAGGAATGAGCAGCGTGCTCCCTGTAGCCTTGACTTGAGCGAGACGCGCAGCGGTGCACCAATCAATTGGAAGCGCACGATGACGTCGGTGTCGCTCCAAGGACTGCGTGCCTAAAATGGATTTTGATCTTTCATATTTGTTTGGCTTATTTATGAACTGACCGTGTATGGTCATGAGGCCTCAACTGAATGAAATAGTTTATTTTTGAATAACTTTATCTAAAATTTTTTTATATTTTTGTGAAAATAACACTTTGAAATTGAAACTACTATAAAACACGTTGGGTGAAGTGCTTTTTCAAAATTTTAGGGTGCCATCAACTGATGATATAGCGTTTGAAGAAAATGGTTTTAACTGACCAGTCGCAGTGGAAGCTCTCCGTAGTGACAGTGTTTAAATATTGAACCCTTTTTTGCGATTAGGTGACGTAGAGTTGATAAGATGAATGTAAATTTACAATTATTATACATAATTTTTTCTGCTATCATCAGTGCATAAAAAGTCGAATTTTTAAACGTATGGAAAATTCATTGTTAGACATAAATTATCAAATAGAGGAAATCTGCCCATACATCTGAGAAGTACTTCTGAGCACTCAGTAATTTTTTTGCGGGAAACGGAAAAGAATGTTCCGAAACTTATGAAAAAGATTGCAAGTAGTGGTCACTTCTCCCATTTGAGGAAAAAAGGCATGGTTTTTTGCTGAGAATATATATATTCAAAAATATTTTAATTAGGATGCAGTATTTAATGTGGGCTTGTTTTACTTGTCATACCCATCTGCTGTGGTTGATAATTGCACCAAAGGTAGGTTTCCCCATCCTAATATATTTTATAATTTCTTGTTTCTTGGGAAATAAGTTTCACTCCAATTTCACTTTTCAATTGAGAATAATCTTGTTCTCAAATCTTTAGATTGTGATATCGATGATAGCCGGTTCAATAAAACACTTACTTAATTTCAATAAAATTTCTCATTCTTCAATCTTCTTCCACTGCGGTACATGAACTTCATTTCAAAATCGAAGCTAGTCCCTTGCATAAATATTGCCGCCTGAAGCTCTGTACGAAGACTACCATAGAATATGACGAAGCTATTTGAGGCAGGTACCTGATTACCATACTCTTTTCTTCGATATTTAAATGTGAAGACCACCATGAGTCTGGACTTCCCCCTTCTTTATCCTGCAAATGAATAGAGTCTTAGGATCTGTCTCCATATTATTACGGCGATCATTAATCTCCACAGCCTTTGAAGACACCTGATGGGCCTTGCTGATTCTTTTATGAGAAATTTTCCCACCTGTACCCCATTAATATTTCCATGCGTTGCTTATGATTGACTTCTATAGATAGATTCGGCCATGAAATAACTTCTTAGTTTCAACAACAAGCAAAACTAACACTTCTCTTACGTGTACCGTAAGTCCAACAAATGCTACTCACGATGCATGTCTAGTTTTGCGTAGAACTGAGCTGTAATGTCTCCGATAAATTTCTATAGTACAGAAGATAAACATGATCTGAGTAAATTCAACGAGCTGCTGACGCCTATTCTGAAACGAATTTTCGATGGACTTGAGGTTCCAGGGAACCTGACAGGTCAGATGGCGTGCTGTCCCAGCACCCGTTGGGGGCAGGTAGAAGTGAGCGCCGTGAGTATTCAGCGAAAAAGATTTATTGACAACCTATATTGTAATTATTATGGAGACCTGTTTCCTCTCACAGGTTTAAGTATATGGCTCATAAAATTACGGTCTCATGATTAGGTGCACATCAACATCGTTTATTTTCTAGAAAGTGAGTACAAAGAGGTACAGTACATATGTAGGCTCTGTCGCTTGTGACCCGGTTGTTCGTACAGCTCTACTTTGAAATGAAACTCTTACATAATTCGGACTTAAATAATCATTAACATTAGAGTTAACGTGGGAAGAATTCTTTTTTGTATGAATATACGTTGGAAAAATAGTGTTTGTAAGCCCAAATTGTCTTAATTTACAAGTATGAATTACATATTATTTAAATACGTACTCAACTAAAAATAAACCGTTAGTTTTTACAGGCTCAAATGCGGATTATGACTTTATACATGGTTTTAAGGCTCCTAAATTACTTCAATTGAAAAATAAATTTTCTGCCAACCTTTCAGATGAACATTTTATTCGTATCAAATTATTAAATTTCACTTCGATTGGAAAATTTCACATAGTCCAACCTAAACTAGCGGTGACCATTCATCCTGAAAAACAAGCTTCACCAGGATAACTTGTTGTAGAACGTCGAAATTTAATAAATATGTTATTTATAAAAATTAAGCGCACAAGCTTACTAGAGCGCCCAGTGCCAGAACTATTTTCAAGGTACCCAGGCACGCTGATGGCAATGCGCTCCGTCGCAGCTTCCTTAGGTACTGAGAGCACGCGTAGAGAAGTTTGAAGGGCATAATCTTTGCAAAAAGCGTTCTAAGAGAATGAGATAGCTTAGACGGCTTGATCTGACCTATCTCCATGTGTACGATGTGGCAAAATTTAGTTTTTTGAGGCATGAAAAACATTTTCCTTCGATACTCTCAAGACGCACGTGTTGAAACTACCGACCTCTTTTTTCGTATAGATTGTTCCCATGAGAAAATGAAACAATTAAGAGAAAATGTGTCCATTAGTGACCAAATTGTTATTTTTGAATCAGATAAACTGATGATAAGTTGAGTTCAACTGAAACCTGAATTATAAATATTTTATTTTAATAATTATGTTTACCAGACGTATGGTTATTTAATTTAGCTACCAAGATCAATATAAATGAAATAAAACATAGAATATATTTTAAACCTAATATATATTTCATAGTTCTATGATAGGTCTAAAATCAATGTTTTTGTAAAGAAAAACTGCAATAAGAGTTAAAATACGTAAGTAAGAACATCAGCTAGAATTGAAAAAACAATTGTGGATGTCAAGAAGGAAATTAAATTGGGGAAAAAAGTTAATAAAGTTAAACAAACGAGATGCGGTGTTGGTATCAGCTAACCTTCTGATAAAGAATTTCTAAAGAGCATGGTGTGACGACCAAACTCGATAAAAAAAATCATCATCAGTTATTATATCGTCAAGTCCACTAAAAAAATTAGTTATAAAGGAAAATAACTGACAATATTTTAAGAACAGATAGAAGCACTACTGGACCATGAATACAACAAAACGCTGTTGCAGAAAATACATCAATGTCAGTGATTCCATTAAAGAATTTTAAATTTAAAACTTAGATGTGCCCAGAAATGTGAGAGTTATGAACAGGCATTCAGACAGTTCGTGACATCTCAGAGCTGAGAAATCGAATAAAGCTGCCCTAACATTTCTGTAGATTAAGTTAAATTATTTTAATTACAACAGGAGATTGTTTTACGCATAAGGTGGCAGATCTTAGATTTTTGTCATCATTGAGTCAAAAATTACTATAGCAAATTAGTTTTTTGTTTACTTGATATTGAATCAAATAAAAAATAGCGAATTACAAGAATCAAAATGAAATTCTTATTCTCTTGGGATAAACCGCCACCCCAATTTTTACACCAGGAAAGTGCGTCACCAAGAAAAGGATGTTTCATTCTAAAATGGAATAATGTAAGCCATTAATCAATTTAACTTTAGTATTTCTAGATCTTAAAGTGGCATTGCTACTCTTGTGCAGCAGGCTGAAGATTTGAATACAAACGTGCGTTCACTAACGACAACTGACAAGTTAGCGGCTCCTCAACCATGTTGAAAACGTTGTACGAGATTCCTCTCAGCACGTTGTCTTGTTCCACTACACAAGCTCGATGAACTGAAATAAAGGAGATGCGTTACGAATCAAATGATCCACTGTGAACAGTAAATTTATACTGAGGAGTTATTTTCAGCATAGTTGAATATAGCCATTAATGCACGACTTCTACTTTGTTACCCTTTCTGTCAGCGTTAGCTTAGAACATTCTTTCAGACTTTCTTACCCTACTGTTTGCCCATCCCTCCATACGTTCCACATCTATCAATCGCCCGTCACTGAATTTTAAATTTATCCATCCCAGTGTGTCATTTAAGTTGCTCATGCTCTCCGGGGTGCAATAGTTTTATAGTTCGCTACGTATGGAATATTATTAAAAACGTTTTTATTCGATGAGCGTCTGAAGCAAATGTATTACCGCTTGTGGGATTTGTAACGCGTGTGCGTCGCCTTGGGTTTCGTATTGCACTGCAGCTTGCATCCGTGGTGCAGTTTTACGAACACATGTGTTCATGTGTATTGAACACAGTGCTCGTAAATTGTGAGGATGAGTGCGTCTTTTTATTTCTGTTAGCTACTCATAACGAGTCCTCTCAAGCAAGACGTCAAGCAAAAATCCCACTGGGTCCGTCCCTCACAAATATCCTAAGCACCGAAGTGAGAGAATTTGCCTTGGTCGACTTCGTCGCTCGCTCCCATGCACGGCAGGGCTCGCATGACTCTCTAAGCAAAAATTTCCCTGTGCCCACGGAAAAATATACGTTAAAAATAAGATGACTATAAAAATTTAGTGCTTCAATAGACCAGGGGACCTGAATGCTCGCCATCAAAGGGTCCAGAAAGGGTCGCATAGGCCTGAGAGGCGGAGGAGGGTTCAGCACAAAAGAAATTGTGTGTAGATGCGGGCAGTGCAGGCCTCAGCTACACCTGTCCTGGACGATCTTGAATCATGGTTTGATTGCACTATTATAAGGAAATAAAGTTTTCTGAAGGAATCTGAAGCGCAACACATATCATTAAATGCTTTCACATTCTCACGAAATAGAAGTTCCACACTGCTGATGTTGTACTACTTATCATGCTTCGAAAGTTCTGAATCAATCACTGTGGGAAGGACTCAAATCAAGCCTCGCGTCTGGAAGGTGTGGTCAGCTCAGAGGTCTCGCACCCTTTCGGTTCTGGCTGCTATAAAATTTAGATAAAAGGTGGGCCTAAACCTACTGGAATGCTGGGCATGCCTATACAACTTGAAAGTATTCTGTGTTACTCAATCCCTTAGCAAGGAAAATAAAATCGACCATCCCTAACACTAATACATTAGCCTGACAAAAGCCTTGGAACGATCGCCTGCACAAGACGATAAAGTTTCGGCACATCCAAAAAGTTTGAAATTCTCTTTCGCACAACGTTGGGTTTATTTCAATTTGAGCGCTCCACGCGTTCTTCTTATATTCAAATCAACCAGCTTTTTTTACAAAAAATTACCAATTCCAAAAACCTTATAGATTTCAAAAACAACTAATTATTCCAAGTAGAAGGCCGAATATAGTGCACGGATATGATGAACGGAAACAACGCATTTTTGAAAGGCAATGGTAGTTTAAATTAAAAGAACACTAAAGAATTGCATATCCAACTCGTCTTATTTGTCTTATTTCATTATACCCTAATTTTTTCAAGTTTGAAAATACTTCGACTCTAAAATTAACCAGCAAAAACAGTACAACAGTGGAAATTAGTATCACGTGTTGCCCCAACCCATCGTCATGTGTACGGTGCGGCAGAGGTTTGTTTTTTGAAGCTTGAAAAACATTTTGTTTCAAAATTCCCATGGCGCACGTGTTGGGGCTGCTGGGCGCTTTTTTCTTATGGAATGTTCAACGTAAACCGACGGTGTTTTGCAAGAGACAGCCCTCGTTCTGAAGGCGCTTTGTTCCCTCGTAAGCGCCGTTACCCACAACAGTTCCCACATTCCTGAGGCTCAGTGGGCTTTCATTCCCACGACGAAGCCCCACGCGTAGGAGTCCCCCAGGGAGGACTGAGGAGGAATGCCTGGGGATGTTTATCTTTAAAAGTTAAGTGGGTGTCAAGGACTCGGACTCCTGGGGAGCACGCTCGGGAGTTCCTCTCCAGCTGGGGAATACCTTATGGGGAGCAGATGCTCAACGTTCAGGAATATAATTTGACTCTCAGCCACAGCTATTTTTTTTTCAGTTATCAGCTCGACTGAGATACATGCCTAGAATATAAAGCATGCATGCAAAATGAAATCATGCATCCATCTACAACAGTAAAAATATTAACGCCTCGGGAAGAAGTATATTGAAATAGTAATTGACAAATTGTATGATTAAATGCGATTGAAGAACTATAGCTTGTTGGTCTAAAATAGACACTAATTTTATGGTATCCTATTAAAATATCATAGTGTCAAATACCAACCAAGATTATCGAATGAAACAATGGAATATCTATTTTCATAAAAATATTTAAAGATAAATGAACGCTGAAAATAACATAAGTCGCGAGAAAACACAGCGAATGTAAAAAATTTACCCGAGGAAATATTTTGGTAATTACATGAATTGAGAAATTTTATTTGCTCTGTATATTAAATCCAAGTAAGATCAATGCAACCCTAGTGAGGCTGAGAAGAGAAACCAATGCATATATATATTAAATTAATAATTCTGTATTATAAATCCCAAATGAATAAAAGCCCTCGTACTCTGCTGTTGCAAATGTGCGTAAGTAATCATTGTATTATGAACTATAATAAAAGTTAGCTGTACTTACACGATATGTGAAAAACTTCCTAACTTATAGTAAGTTATATATATGTACTAATTGGATTGATTAAAGGCTGTTAACTTACTATTTATTTCTTAATCGATGTTGAAATATTAATATCAGCTTGCTAGAGTACTTGTACTGTGAGCGGAATAAAACGGGCTCCAAACAAAACGTGTTTTACTGTTGATCAACTACGGGGATGAATTCGATAACATTTATTCACGAGCGGGTAATGTGCATGAATATCGCTGTATTTGGACATTCCGTGTACCACCAGTATTTCAAGCAAATGAAAGACAAACATTCTTTGCACCTAGGCGCTCTCAGTTGCCGTTCCTCGCTGCAAACCACAAAACCGCGTCGAGAAAGCGCGGCCCAGCTCCCCTACAGCGCCGCCGCAGCCTGCCCAGAGCCCATGTCTGCTCCTGCGGCTGCTGTGAGCAACGATGTAAATTCTTTTAAGCTTGTGCCCACGAGAGCGTTCTACCATGCCTGAGAAATCCAAGAGAGCGTTCTAAGGTACCATGCCTGAGAAATCCAAGAGACCGTTCTGAGGTACCATGCTTGAGAAATCCAAGAGAGCGTTCTAAGGTACCATGTCTGAGAAATTCAAGAGGGCGTTCTGAGGTTCCACGTTTGAGGAGTTAAAAAGTGCATTCTGAGGCACAACGTCTGAGGAGCCTTGGAGCGAGTTCTGGGGTACCGCATTTCAGGAATCCTAGAGAGTGTTCTAAGGTACCACATTCGAGGAACCTAAGAGTGCGTTCTGAGGTACCCCGTTTGAGGAGCTTACGGGTGCGTTCAGAGGTACTGTGTTTGAGGAGCTTAAGAGTACTTTGTAAGGTACCACGTTTGAAGAGCTTATGAGTGCGTTTTGAGATACCAAGTTTGAGAAGCCTAAGAGTGCGTTCATGGGTACCACATTCAATGATTTCAAGAAGGCGTTCTGAGGTACCGCATTAGAGAGAAGTCGGCGCGCAGCGCGTGAGAAGCGACGTCTCACCTGCGGTGCCGGCACCTAAGAGCACGCTGGGAGACGCTGTGTTTGGGAGCATTCGGTTTGTTGCTCGTAATATAAAGAACAGATTTTTTTCTTGGGTTGCAAAATTTCATGGCATCATGACGAAATTAAAGTTAAAGTTACCTAGAGGGACCAGGCAAACTCTGAGTCTGAGCTAAGGTTCATTAACACTTGTGGAGTGTACACTAGATTTTTCTGGTTCAATATTTTCATTCGAAGACATTCTAACGATACACATGCAACCGAGACCAATTATCTAATTTTGCACCAAGGGTACAAAAGATAATTTTAAAGTATATGTACGTAACATTTTCTTGATTTTCAATTGATTTTCATCGGCTTCCTAGCAAACTACATGCTAAAATTCAGGTAGTTCTGAGTCTATAGCCCTGTAAAGAGACTTGGCCGAAATTTTTGAAAAAAGAATAGTTTTGCTAATAGGATGTCAGTTTTTATCTTGATTTTGCTTTTCATCAAACACTGCAAAAATTATGAAGAATCAGAAATGTCTTTTTTTTCAATTTAGTTTTTCTAAGAATTAAATCAATAGCATTCGAACCCACTTAATAATTACATACGTCTTGAATTTTAGTCAGACTGTTCGTTCTGAAAAATTAACGAGTACAACCAGAACGGGAAAACTTCTCAAAACTCAACAATGTACACACAAGCTGAAATCTTGTTTGGAGAAACGCTTACAAGAGAGCTAGAGCGTTCATTCACCCGCTATGGAAAACTTTCCGTAACTTTCGGACGTATTTTCTCAAAATCTAAACTTTTAATACAAGGGAAATAAATGTTGAAGCACAATAAAACTCTACGTCAACATCCATCTCAACTTACCGAAATAGTTGGTAACAGTTATCTATATTTGTACAGCTGCAACTTGTTATCAGTTACATGAACCGCTCAGGCTTCTGAGTGTGGGTTCTATGATATTCACTTTGAAGTTCAATTGACCCTTAAAATTTACCCCGATTTACAGGCCGTAAATTAATAAGAAAATACAATTAGGCCTTTGTATTGTTTTCTTTGGTAATGGATTATCCAGAGCGGTCTGCTGGGATACTGTAATTTAGAGCTAGTTCGAATTTCAAAGGGAAATTAAATTTCGTGAAGAAAACTGAGAATTTCAGCAACGAAAAGGCAAATTATCACAGCACGAGCTGAAGTTCTCGTGTCCCACGCTGAGCAAGAATCATGATCTATACTTTCGTTTCGGGTTCTTAGAGCGAAAAACGTGATCGCATTTCAAACACTTTCTCCCAGGAAAACTGCGCTTAAGAAGAGCCTCATCAAACAATGTCCAGTAAATTCAAAAGGTGAAAAGAGAGGCACAGCTCAGATTAAGTTCGAAACAAAAGCAGCGCTTGCAAAGCCGTTGAGAATGGAGCGACGCTCAAGAAACACGTGTTGAGGATCGTAATTGATAGCTTTGAGTTCCTCCGCATTTTCTACAGTGCCACACTGTACACTGAGCCTTTTACAATCGCAAGTCTCTAAACAATGAGTACAATTCATATCTTAGACTTTCCTTCTCAAAAGATGGACTCACCACAATTCTTCGTTGAATGCAGACCTGGAATTTCTTCGGGCCGAAAGAATCTCACATCATTAGAAACAGGAAAGGCTAAATTGTGTAAGAATCTGTCCACTGCTGCTATTCAAGTTTTTCGGCATAAAACTGGATTGAGTCAAGCAGGAATGTTACTTGTTTTAAATGATCCTCTCAAATGAGTTTTAATTTTTGTCTGAGAGTGGTGTCTCTTCAGATTCCTGGTGAAATAAGTAGCATGACTGAATGAAGCGCTAAAACTGACTCAGATTCCTTGCATATATGTGAAATTTACGCCAAATTACGAAAACATAAACAATTGACCAACTAGAAACTACTATTGTCAGTGCCTTACATCAATTCTCGTATTATATATTTTTTTAATGATTTTGAACGGGAATAAGCTAAATTTAGTATTTTGGTTATTCTCAGTGACGAAATGACTAAAAATTAAGTCAATAACTTGAAGCGCTTTATTCATTACACATAAAAAAATGCACTAAATTTGCTAAACACTTGCATAATCATCACACGCATCTCATAGAATGAATTGACAAATCCTTGTTATCAATAAATTATGACGCATTTTTGACAGTATTACACACAAAGCGTGCTCACCGTGGAGCACATCGTGTAAGTTTATCTTACTCTGATGACGAATTAAATCTATAGATGGTCTGAGAGGAAAAGGAAATTTAAATGAAAACAACAAATATTTTACAACTTCGGTAAGAAGTAATCCTTACAAAGCATAAACCTGTCATCTCAGGTTGGCTATAGTTGTCTATGGGCTTGAAAACCACTTTAACATATTTTTGTACAAATTCATCCACCTCATACAGAGAATTGACACTTTACTGCCTGAAGTGCACTCGAAGTGCATATGAGTACCGCGCTGCATATCAACGTTCATTCATACTAGAAGAAATTTGCGCGTGGGTTTTTACGATCTGCAAGTTTTTATTACTACCGGAATGGCTGAAATAATGTTATTGTGCCAGACCATAAGGCAATTATTAAGGAGGCAAGGCAACAGTTGCTCTGGAAGTAGGAGTCACCTGCTGCATGCTCCGCTGCACCGGTCTCACCTGCCGCCGCCGTCAGCACGAGTGCCGTCAGGGAAGCGTCCCTGCAGGAGCGCTACGGGGATTCGAGCGCGTGATGGGCGCGTGCAAAATTGTATATCTGTTTCACGGGCTAGCGAGCTGCATCCTAGGCATGTGCAGCTCTGTTCTCGACATTCGCGGGCCGCAGATAGAGAATGTTGTCCAATACTGTAGAGTAATAGTTCAGTCCTAACTCGTTGCTTATAGGAATGTTTGAGTGACGTGATCGACATTTCAGCTATGATTTTAGTTTTTGCAATATTTATGAGCTGTGTAAAAAAACTGAATAAAAAAGAAATTATCAACATTCGCTCTGAAAATTACACGACGAAAATAACTAGTTGACTGCCTGTGAACGCCGTGGAAACCAGCAAGAATTTTACATTTCGTATAAGTCGTTCTGTATAACTGAACCGTAAACGCACCTTTGTATTATCTTCGTATATAAAATCAGGTCACCTACAAAATTTAGTTTCCGGCATGATTGTCCGAAATATTACCGAAATATTAAACAGAATTTCACATAATGCGTTAGGCAACCGGTGTGCTTTGTTAGATTATTAGAAATGTTTCATCTTAGCAGGCATTTCCAGATTTCATATCAATATTTAAGACGTTACAGACGCTTATTCACTCTTTGCATCTAAAGCTTTCGATTTTATGGAGAACTACCCAGAGTGTAAGAACTTTTTCGTATCATTCCTACGGTGTTGGACTATGTTAGTTACCTGAAAATTCGTCATCTGGGTTATTCCTGGCACAATATCCTATCCATTGAGTGAATATTAGGATCTCTCTCCCTTCGCATGTTCAACTCGCATCAATTCTGCATTACAACTCAAACGACTTGGCAATGACGGACTCCGTTCGATAGGGAAAGGAAGCTGAAATCGTTTCCGCAGATCCAGATTTCACGAGACACCTGCTGCCCCACTATCGCTTCCTTCCTGCTTTCTTCGGATGTAATTTAGATTCATTCATTTCATGTAGCTGCTGTTATCGTACGCGTATGTATTAGTAGCATCAAGTATGGCTTTTTCTGATTACAGCGATATTTATATTTCAGGGATCACCTAGATGCAAATTAGTAGTGCGAAACGAAGCCTGAAGTTAGATGCACGATTGATGGCGGTAAAATGAAGTCAATCCGTGCAGGAGCAGTGCAGAGGGCTGGGTCCATCTAATGGGCCACTTCCAAAGTTTGGGTGCCCTGCCCATCCTTCCTGCCAAGTCTCATCCTTCCTGTCCCTCTTACGCATCACGTTTTTCTTTCAATCACGGGAAGCTCAAGCCTCACGCTAGAGTAGGTGTAGTCTGGGGAATTATTTTACAATGTTACGTTCGTTTTATGAGAGTCTATTGTCACTAGTTTACCTCAAAGTTACCCTATGGGGAATTTAAAGATATTTCGGTGAGAGCACGCGAAAGTTTTTAAAAATGTCGGTTTAATTGTGACCAAAAGTATGTGATTTGATCGTACAATGTATAACAGCAATAAAATAAAGATTCATATGCTTAGTTGTGAACTGTAAAATTTCCTCTGTTAAGAATCAGTTCCAACCGCGCTCACCATGTTCTAAGAGCCGGCACTTCAATATAATTACAACGCAGCACATCGTGAGCAATGAAGCGGCCTCATGATCGAAGTGGAATATCGTGAGGTGTAAAAGTGGTGAGAGTGTCCTGGGCGAGTGGTGAGCAGTTAAACAGTCACATGGCCAGCGAGGTCGTGAGCATCTTGACGTCCGAGCAGTAAAACTGTTATTGACCGTAAATTATTGTCTGCTTTAAAATTACATGAATGATCGTGACCAGCAGAGTATAAACATTCAAATAATAGTTCAAAAAGTTGTACAATTTCCCGGTCAATTTCCTCTCTTCAATTTGTAGGTGATGGTAGGCTACAACTATACGTCATAGAAACTAATGTTTCATTTTCGATATCATTTCAAAATAATATCAATTTAGCTATAAGAACCAGGAACAGGATACGAAATTATTAAAAGTTCAGATGTGCACCCTCAGAAGAAACACAAACATACTGCAACCTATCTTAAATAAAGTTTCCCTCAAATCCATAGGATTTTCTTGTATTGTAGAGCTGTACGTGACCATGTACAATAATGCATACTGGACAGCCCCGATCCCCCAAACTACACACACTTCTTTTGGAAGGTTCTTCCTCCAATGTATTTCTGTGGATCAAGAAGTCTTCTCTTCATCTTCATTTTTTGCTTGAATTCTTCTACACTAAGGTATCAAAACAACTTGTGTAAGGCATTCCACGGCCTGAGATTAACTACCGAGATTATAGGAGGATCAGGTAGCTTTCCTTTAATGGAATACCACCACCCTTTTTTGATATCTCCATTGATGCACATGATGGCGAGTGCGATGATATTCCTTTGCACGCACTACGAGTGCCTGTGCTTCAGAGAACCTGTTTTAATAGTAAGGCCTGAACCGACTGAAAAAAAGACTGGTCGCATTTTTATCTAACCGCATGTGTATCTATATACATGAGTAATAATCTTAAACACCAGCATATGGTTATGGGTACTCAACCCCGACGAGCATTTAGTTCCACGTCTGAAGTGAACGGATGAAATTTGAGTTTAATGCTCGCAGTAAACAATTCTAGTAAGGGGAAAATATTCTCTTCGCTTTACTGAGTTTACTCACTAGTTATATATGAACTCGATAGATGCGCACAACCATAATTAATAAACCTGAGAAATACATTTTGCTCTATTTGAATAAAAATCCTTCATAGTCAATATTACATGAACGTTAGCGTTGTCAACGAACATAATATTTTATAAAATATTTTTTTTTCATCGAAGCTTGACTTCAACGTGTTTATGACATATTTATATATTATATATGAATATATGCTAATCTAAATTTTCACTTTACTATCCACAACCATACACGATTTGTTGGTTTTGAAGCTGAAATTCCGGCAGGGGAATTTCAAGTATTTCGAAGGCATTTGATGCGACCCCTTTAAGACGGGACCTATTGTGCGATGAGACGCTCAGAATGCAGGTACCGCAACTCTTTGAGGCGCATTCGAGCTAATGCGCTGCGGTAAACTGATACAAGTGTGCGGTTTTACGCTCAAGATTTTATACGTTAAGTGATTACAAGGTGAGCCAATTTTCTTTTCGTGAAGAAAACAACCTTTCATGCGTGGTGCACTTTATTCGAGGTATTGAACAGTTCTTCGAAAACTCAGGGTGCACAAGCTGTTTTTGCACTAAAGGGACTTTGGTGTTATTTGATCTAACCCTGCTGAGAAGCACTAGTTCTGAAGACATGAACTATTTATGAATATTTTAGTTACAAAGGGGAGAAAGTCCACCATTTTCTGTTCATGCACACATTGTTAACATAAATGAACTCTTTTTGCTCGCCTTAATGCTGTACGACAAGATTGAGATCGTTCGCACAAGTTAGGCACTGTACACTGCAAATTTCATGCGGTCAAGTCTTTTGGAGTGCGTCTACGTTAATTATGTATGGGATATTAGTGCTTCCATTGTGTAAAACCACTACGATAAGAAAAATTTACATTTAGATGCTCATAAAAAAAATTATGAAGGATTGGAAGAACGACAAACATTTATGGTGGCAGCAAATCTGTCAAGAGGGAACCTTACCGAATCACATGCATCGCTAATTTTCTTTCAAGCTAGAACTAATGGTAATTAGAAAACACCGTCCCCTACACGGGCCAGGAAGGACTGCCTTCAGATCAATGGGTAGAAGGAAAGAATCTGTGTCGCAGTCTACGCAATTGCAATGCGATGCTTCCGTTCACAATGAGAGCCTGGAATTGTGTTGGACGTTACTGTATATACAAGAAGTTCATCTTTGTAAGAAAATGTAGTTGGAGGCAATTTTTCCACCAACTGTTGGGATATGAAGAAAAGGTGAACTTCTACAATGATTACTGCATTTTCATTAGTTTATTCAAAGTCCAAAAATATTCTGAAAATAAGCATATACTGTGTACCTTCGAAATACATATATTTTTTGGAGGAAGTTTTCACGACATTGAAAGACAAAAACTGTTCGCTCGTGAATCTTTGCAAAATATATTGTGAACCAAAAATTTCAGTCTCCAACCGTTTTCTCATTGATCTGAATTTAATTTTTATGCAAGAAAACAAGGAAAGCCGCTTATAAGCTAATCGTATTTTTTTACATTATTTATCAGGGAAATACAAAAATAAAATATGTACTTAAAATTAACGTTTTTTACGTAAACGCCACATTCGAGATCTAGGACAAATACAGAAAAGTTATAATGTAGGTAAAATATCTCATCGAAAAAAAATGAAAATTTAAGCCATTTGTACTGGGAATGCAAACAGTGTATCAGTTAAAACAAGTTTGTTTGACAGTGTAAACAAAGGTTCTAAAAAACCTAAACCGTGGTGCCAGATGTTGGAGCAATTTTGTTAAAATCTTTTGGGCGAACCGGAAGACCGCACTTCTAAGCAAGAAGGCAAGCAGCAGAGTGGGGAGGAGTTGAAAGGGGAAGGTTGGGGATGAAACTCCTTCCAATATGCTCAGTAACACCAACACCCAGAGCTCTGGTAGCGGAACCCACGTATTCCGACCCACTTCTTGGGCAACCGTGTCTATATACGACTGTATAACTGACGAGGGTATGCAGTCAGGAAGTAGAAATTTCAAATTAAATTGGAACCCTTCTTGAATTTATTTACCAAATAAATTTAATTTTTTTTAACGAAACATTAAGGTAGAAGAGATGGAGTTTTCTGGAATAAGAGGCCGGAAAAAGTGCGACAATAATTTTTTTTTTATACCGTAGTCAAAACAGAGTTAGAGGGCTAAAAGATTTGTGGCTCAAAAATTTCTGCTAAAATATTATCTCAATCTCACCGATAACCATTGAGGAAAACAGATTTTAAGAATTTAAGTTCGTCAGGCACTGTTCTGTATCAGAACAGACGCTATAGGCTCTAGCTAGTATAGTTTAAATACTGTTAATATTGAAGCAAAACGGACAAAAACTAAGAAAAACTCTCCACAAGACCCGTAAAAGTTGATGTGTGGCAAAGAGAGCTTAGACAACCATCATCCTTCCTAAAAATAAGTGTAAAAAATCTGAAGAATTATATATTTCCAGTTTCATTGCGACATTGGTGTTAGGATACCGAAAGTCCATGTAATTCGGGAATAAAGTACACCGAGAACATTAATAACACAAGTATTAATCAAACATTAATATTGACCCGAAATAAAATTTCATAGAGAAAACAAAAAATTCCAAACAACTTTTTATATTCTTGTATGAAACGCAGGGGTATGCTTACTCTGTAATATTTTCTTAAGTTTTCATTCAGGGATTCAAAATGCAACGAAATGCAACGAATACGTAGATGTTTTCCACGAAGTTACGGAACATGTGCGAACGTTTGCAGAAGTTGTCCCAGCTCTTCATTAGCTAAAAATAGGCACTTGTCAATTTTAATGGATTTTAATTCAAAATTTGTCTTGAGCGGAAGTTAATGACACCACATGTTCATGAAATTCACTTCATCATTACATACTTCCGTCCATAAATGATTGCTTAGGTACAGTAACCGTAAAACACAACGAGGAAAAGATTTCCTGAGATAATATTATCGCATCCCGATGCAGTCTCTCTTCGCCGTAGAAACTCATGCAATGCATCATCAACAGCCAGCCTAGACGGGCCTCTCAAGGGGAACTTCACCAAGCGACACCTGAGAAGAGTTCTGTAAAAAAATTTCAAACAAGATGGATTACACTTCCGATTTTCGAGGGAAGTTCCTTCTCGTGCCTGGCGGGCCTATTCGCGTCCCTCGACTCCTCGAATTACTGGATGAGCTCTTTGTCTCCAACGCGCGGCCACCCGAGGGAGCACAACGAGCATGTGGTGAAAGTAGCACCCTTTTTCCTGCGAAATACAACGTAAGCTGAGGGAAGTGCGCAGTAACCGTGGGCTTTGCGAGCATTCCTTCTAGAACTTGGTCATTGTCGGTCCTATCGATGCAAAGATGCTTGATGCTTTTCATAGCACGGGCATTCCGTAATATGCCAAGCTCTCACTCATCTGGAGAATTTTTACATGAATTTACATCCCATTGCGTCTTAGTGTAGAGTAAAGTTCCTGGAATTTATAAGTAAGCGAAGCATCGTAAATCCATGCTTCCGAAATACAAGAAGCCATTGAATTTGAGTGATAATTTTATGGAACAGAATTTCATCTTCAAGATTACAGTCATTAAATTTCGTTCGTTATTTTACGCAGAGCACCTGATAAGAATTTTCCGTACTACCGGAAACGGAAATTTCCAAAAGTGTAGCAGAAATTTACACGCGATGCAATCCTCCAGTGATGCAAAGAGGGCTTTTGGAGGACTTGCAAAATTCGTTTTGAAGGTGTCAAGAATCAAGGGTGTGCGTTCGAGAATATACAGGCTCAGTTTACCTAACAGAAATTATCTCAAACAGCGATTGAGAAATCAGAGCAGGGTTAACCGTGTTCGGAGAGCCAGATCATTCGTGTATAAGAGTTCTCTGATGTCCACTGCACATCATTTTTCTAGTCCGATACATGGAAGAAGAAAGAGACTAGCATGCAACAGATTTGAAGTAAGGGGACTCCGGCGACTTCTCTTCAAAAAAGAATCAGTTGAAGAGGCGACGGTTGCGGCAGCGCAGCAGCTTCCTGCTGAGCCCATACATCTTGTGAGCTTCTCCAGCCCACCAGCATCAAGTGCGCTCAGGGGCTGTCAGGAGTCGTGCACAAACTCATAAACATTTTTCAGCAGGCGGACGGCAGTGAAGTTAGCTTGTCAGGAAATATGCGGTATGATTTGTTTTCACGAAAACTTAGAGGCCCATTGCGAAACGATTTCTTCGCTTCACCTTATTAATTAGATTAAATTTGTTGTACTCTATTCAGGACGTGTTGATTTCTGCGGTTGAACCCATATACGATTTTTTATTCGTATATGTTATTAACATTCTGCAGCATTACAATCCTAATAGGACTATTAGAAATTTAGAACTATTATTTCTTTTAAGTAGCGGAAAGGTAATAACTTGTTCATATTAATCGAATGAATCCGTCAAATAAGATTCTTACAAAATTTATGTGTAGACTTTCGCCATAAAGCCGTGAAATGGTGTTTTGAGGTGACTTAGCATCCGTTGGTGGGATGATTGATGTCTTTAAATGAGAACGAAGCTGGAAAATTTTTCTTCGTGAATTGATTACTTGCATATTTTCAAAGTACTGAGTTTAATTGTGCGATCATGGGATATTCATGCGAAATTTGTGTTAATTGTTGCCTCACCATGTAATGGAAAGCAATTGATAAATTGCAATGAAAATGTTGGTAGAACAACCTAACTTGCAGAGTCTAACCAGTTATTGATCATCACATAATTGCAGCGGCTAGACATACTCGTAATTAATCTCGAAATGAATCAGGATAGCAGAATCGAAGAGGGTCCAGCAGTCTCAGTCCGACATACGAGCCCTTGTGAGGTGATGTGAGCAGCAACTTCAGGCTCGAAATACGGACCCGACGACAGCGCTGGGCACTAAATGTAAATAGCTTTCGTAGAAATGAGCAATTCTCTACTCGTCTGATTTTATGAGCATTTATCGAGCTTACCATAGATGGTAAAAAAATGAATCAAGGTATTACAATCCATTCGGGGAAGATAAAAACTAAAGTAGTCATTCAAATTACAAGCGTCGATAATTTCGAGCTACTATGACCATGATCTTTTCGGGCTATCGAATTATCGTAAAGAGTTTTTCCGGACATTATTCTCATCAAATCGCTTCGAACTAATTGTCTATTCAGGAAACCACTGTAATCTAATAGCATTAGGCCTTTCGCATGCAAATCAACGCGTTAAGTGCATGTTAATGGACACAAAATCCTGGTATACATGGACCATCATGTTAGTTTTATTGAGTGGAACGTAGAGCTTATGGTTATAATTAACCCAACAGCCAGACCGCCAGACTCGGTCCGAGGTTCATCTACTGAGCTGCGAAGCTGCAATTTGTGATACAAATTTCTCACTCCGTCTAAACCTAATAAAGGATCCTTAAATGGTTGTCTTGCTGGGTCGTAAGGAAATAATAAACTACTCCTTCTGGGCCAACATTCAATTATCTTATCTAATCTAAATGGTCTCAGAAGTGACCGCTCCGTGCAGAAGCTGTGGCCCTCGGGGTCAGTCCACGCCACCGACTTTCGATGAGCACTTCGTGTAACGGCGCTTCGTGCGATCCTTAGCTCGTGTTCCAGTTCTAATCCCCCCAGTTACTTCAGGACAGTCAGCACAGTTAAATAAACTTGCATCAAATACGAAAGACGCAAACAATAATAGTCTGATAGAATCATTAAATTTCAGAGACAGTAACTATTTATAAATATGCTACTCATGCTCTGTTAGCTAGTTCATGCTAGTTCAAATTGTAACTTATTGAACCCCATTGTCGTCGTTTTTGACCGGAATCACAGAAAAAAGATATAAATCGAAGTCCACAAGACGAAATGATGCTATTTGTGTTGCGTAAAAATACGTGCAAAGCCATGAAGTATAATCGTCGTTGCCGCATCCAGTGCAACTGAAAGAAACATGAGGGACTGCAGCGCTCTCAAATGCGGCACAAGACATCTGAAGTCGGAAGCTGTTCTCCGGTTGCCCGCATTCCTGATGCACCGGCCACTTCGGTTCACTTCCAGGTCTAGGTGTGTCTCCTTTAACTCGAGTCTCGGGAATGTCATGTGCTTGTCAATTCTATTCGAAGTTTGACGTTTCGCTTTTGAATTATTGCGTCATGTATTAACGTGTTTTTCATGCCCTAAACGAATTGCTCTCCAAACGAGAATAATTCTGATAGTAATTACAGGTGCAGCAGCAATGTTTAAAAACTAACACTTTGATAAGAAACAGATTCAATGTTTTAGATAGAATAAAAACATCTTTCTTGAGAGACAACATGCCAAAGATAATATCATCAAATTTTTACGAGCAGGGAGACAAAAATCTTCATCAGTTCGAAAATAACAGAAATGAAAAAATACCGAAAACCTGCTTGCTAATGAATACAATAACGTCAAATTGACGAGCAAAAAATTGCAATAAATACTTTTGTTGATTTTTTTAATTACTATTTTTCAGGTATGAAACCTCGCGAGAAAACGAAGTTATGACGCTTGGGGACCGACGCTGTGGCTTTAGAACTGGTGATTTTTTTCGGAGGGCTTGCACACATTACTAGGAGCGATATCAACGCTTAACCGATACTATATCAACGAACAATCGTGATGGTCAAGAAAATTGGGCACTTCTCCCAACCTACGTAGAATCGCACTCCGTGTCTCAATATTTCAACCAAAACAAGCAACGCAAGAGTTCCGTAGATATGGTTTTCACACAGTTTACTTACAAATTATATTATTTCGTTAGAAAACACAGCCCCAATTTACTCCCGTTGGATACTTTCCTCTCGTGATGCTCATCGAACCAACCTAGGGTCATAATTTCCCCCGCCGCGACGAACACCAGCTACAATCTCACCAAACCCTCCACCAGCGAAACAGCATGGTCGTATTTTAGCCAAGAAGTTAGTAGTTTTGGAGTACTTCATTTTCCGGAATCTTGTTCAGTCAAATGGTTTCAAAATCAATTAAAGAAGATAAGTTGCCAGGTCAAAGACGAATAAATAATTCGTGAAAATTAACTTGCGAACACAGTACTTTAAGGAAAATGAAATTAGCATTTCCAGTACATCCCTGACTTTAATGCACAAGACTCGAATACTTGATTACCAAAGAATTGTAAAATATTTTCATTCAAAAATTTAAACAATCATTCAGTATACTGAGTGGACTTAGTGAGCTTAGAGAAGCTTGTATTTTGTAGACAAGGAGATAATGAATCTTCAACTAAAACTTTGTATCTTCTCCAAGAAGTCTAAGCACAACATAAAATTCTAATTTTATTTTGCATAGTCACTACAATATAACAACTATAGTAACTTTAGTAAAATAAACAAGCATATAGTGGAATGGGTAAAGTTAGTCCAGAATCACAATAATCAAGTCTTTATGACCGATTAGAACTTCTTTCTGTGAGGAGTACCATACCCTCCGTGCAATAAGTACTTAGGGTATACCTTAAGCTATACATAGTCATTTCAACTTAACAAAATGGTAAATTATTTTAGAGTTTCAATGGATTTTTCACGTATATGATTAAATTTTTACTGAGGAATAGAACTTGGAACGATAGGTTTGGTTTTTTAAATTACGCTTGGAAACAAAACTTTAAACTATTCGTGATTTTTCCCAAGCTTTGACATTTATTCTCAATTTATCTGCGGAGTTAATGGGTATTGAAAGTAAATTAAATTTTCGTATGAGATACTGTAGATTTGGCCTGAAATTATCACGAATGGCACACTTGCGCACGTGCATGTTCGTGTTAGACTCACGCATGCATGACTCAGAAAAATAGATACATTTATGGTACACATTTTTCTGTTGGTTTTGTGACAAGCGTATGACTCGCACAAAGATATAAAAACTCCACCGTATATCATCGGATGACGTAAACATTTAATAAGACTGTTATAACTCTCATTTAGTGTGGACATATGTTTCAAATTAAAAAAAACTCACAAAAGTCAATGCTACTTTGATATTTTCACGAAAGATTTTTTAAACTCGTACAAATATTTGAAAAAATGACTTTTCTGATCATTATGACTCACACGTAGAAAAATATTATTCTAAGTGTTTATTTTGATAAATATCACAGTTGTTCTCCATGTCAGCAGTTTGACCCATGATGTTTTGAACCTCAGGACCGCATATTAAAAGACGTTGAATCGAGTGTACTGATGACGAATGGGCTAATGCAATCGATTTCAATATATATATATCAAACTCTTTTAGAAATCCTATGTATTAAATATTTTTGAAACAGTACTAAAAACAATTTTGTATGACGTATTTCATCACTTTGGTTACCCCACGAAATTGCAGAATATCGACGAAATAACAGTGAACCTTATTGAAGCTTTACGCAATATATATAGACGATACCAAACGCGTGGGGAGCAAGACAATCGGGTCCCGCACATGTATTTACTGTAAGAAGCTTCATTATTGAAAAATGTCTTTTTTACGCTTAGCTAAATTAACTTCTTTTTCATGTCAAAGAATGTAATTATTTTTTCTTCAAGTTTAGGCGTCTGCGGTGATCAAAGTTCCGCGTGCAGCGCTGAGGCACGTCGGGAAGAGAGAAGATGGTCAGGTAGGCCGGCCAAGAAAAATTACAGGCACGTACACTGTAATAACTGGCGCAATGGAAGGTCACATTTAAGTTCCGTATGATTGCAGTGTAGTTCCGTCTCAGGAAGAGGCAATGCCGGCCAAGAACCCAAAGTGTCAGTTTGACTACGTACTATACCGAACTACATAGCCGGTTTTCACGTCAAATCTTTCGGTTTCACATGCTCAAATCCATAACACCACGTGTAAGACATAATGAGAATTTTCTGATACGTATAGAGTGCAAGAAACTAAAAAATGTGCAAAGCATTTCTTTAAAGAACTAGCGGACAAGTATGGTGATTAGTTGCGTTAGTCTTTCTGGTGGCTGTACGAGAAGACCGTCCAGCCAGCGGGCAAGAAGATCTGCCACAGATATTATCATTGGCAGACAGGTAAGCTTTTGTGCGGTCATTAGAAAATCTTCACGGACATATCCCACCAAGCCCTTCAGGAAATGTTGAGCTTTTCCTAAGAGAACCTTTTCCTTTTTTCCACCTTTTCCTTCATATTTTCTTCTTTTATTCATATGAAGATAATGGATATCGTTGTGCAGCTGCTCGTACTTCTTCTTATGATAAAAAATTCATTTGAATTTGATTCATGCAACCTAGCTTGATTTATAAATCGGCCTCGCTACCGTTTGATATATGCCCTGGCATCGAATAAATAGTAATCCTTTTCACTCAAAAACACACAATAAGTAGCAACATGAGCTAATTCACCGTTTTTTAATCTCTCCAACCTCCGGATTGTTCCTGAATTTTTAACACGCGAATAACATGAACATACCTTTTCCGCGACAACATAATAACTGCCCGACTATTTTCAGAAGCGTTTCGTTTCTTTTGACACCGCAGTCGTTTCAAGGATTTGAGCCTAAGATTTTGTCACTTATAGTTCAACTTGTTCAGACTTCATTCATGTTAAAGTAGCAGGAGCAAAACGCATATTCTGCAGGCTCATAAATCTCAGTATTTTAGGAGACCGCCTGAGACCGAAGCCCAGTTCCATGCGCACACGTGAGTGTGGTCTCCGCCGCGCGACACCTCCGCGCAGGAATGAATACTGATGAGGTCGGTGCTGGTGTAATTAACCGAGAGGCACAAGAACTCTACTTCCCGTGCCCGCCTTCCAAGAACAAAAACACTGAGGCAAAAATGATTTGAATTTAAGGTCTTCAGCGGCTGAAATATTGAGCAGTTAATCACGAAGGAAAATTGCTGAGTTATGAAGTAGAACTTCGCTGCAGGTTTTTTTCCGTATTATACAATGCTGAAGAATCACAATCGCCGAGGAAGTTAAGCCGGATAGAACTGAAAAACAAAACCATGAATTAAGTAAAATTTAGAGAGGAGCGCTCTGCCATTTCTTCATCAATTTCAAGTTTTAACCTAAGCAGATATGGAAAATAACACTCATAAGGCAACGGTAGCGCTTAAATGCAATTACAATAGACGCAAAAAATGGAAACCTATAATTTTTAATTTAATTTGCAACTGTTCAAAAAATCGATTAATTTTCGAAGCAAAATAATTTAGTGTTTTTTAAATGAATCTGCTACACGGGCGAATATCACCTCATGTCTATGGTCATTTTTTAAAGAATGAAAACTCACCTATCATCTGCGGGCGCTGGGTCGCTTAAAGATTTTCATCAGTCAGTGTAGGGAAGCTTAAGGACGTCGAGCAAGAGATAAATTAGAGCATTAATGGAGCCTCCCTCTCGGCGATTGAGAGTACAGTGCTGCTGGCGTCAACGTCACTTTTTATTAATATTCATACGCAGCCAGGACTACGCAACGCTCTACTGCAGCCACACCCAATCCTGCCGTACAGCTTACGTGTGCGGCAGTGATACGATGCGCTCTCACAGACCTCGTACTGAACTTTCATTTATTATGCAAAAATTTTCGAGCCTCTAACCTATAACCAGTGAAAAATTAGGCAGCTTAATACTACAATGTATACCAAATTACTTCTTTAGAGGTAAGATACGTGGTAAATTTTGTTAATATGTATAAAATGCATGAAACGCACCCATTCTGGCCGCCCAAGCGGCGATCTAAGCTGCCCAAGCGCAGGTATCGCCGCCCCGTCGTTGTTTATAGCTAGGGTGGCAAAATAGTTGAACTAGGCAGTGGTGTTAATTAGTGTTAATTATTAATATACAAATAGCGATAAATTCTTGTAAAATGTTCACAATTCATCCTTTGCAATCAATTCGGCATAAATTTCCACGACATTTTCGTTGGCGAGGCTTCTTTGCTTCCTAAATGAGTTATTGCACGCCGATCGCTTGCTCGCCGACCTTATTAAAAGCGACCCAATTTTAGCGGCGTTGGCGCATAAGGATTCTTGACGGATCGAAAATTCAATCATAGTCTAAGCTGTAGTGTTAAACTTCTGTTCCTCGAGGTCTAATCTCGATACTATCGAGAATAACAAGTTCGAAACAAATTTATACTAATCATACATTTGCTTAAAGAAATAAAAACTAGATCAATCCCCTCGAAAGTGATTCACAGTTTTTTTAATAATTTATTGTTGAAATCTCGCTATTCACAACAGAGCGCATTCCTGAGCAAATTACCTGAGCGTTGGACATGTGCGCGCTTCAGAGTAGGGAACGTGTGTGAAATAATTCGGGTCGAGAGACAGCAGTTCAATTTAGAGAGCAGGAAGATTAAAATCGACTGCAGGGATTTCAGCATCGAAAGAAATGGGGCTGGCCCTACCTTGCACTGAATGCGCTTCATCTTATTTATGCACTTCTTCTGTTTCCAGGCACTTCATCTTTTATTCAGCGCTTCTTCCATCTTTCTATATTAAGGCACTTCATTTTATGCAAGACTTTTCAACTAATTTAAGGTGCTTGGCTTGAATGAAGGTGATTCAACTAATTCTAGGCACTAAGCCTGAATGAAAATAGTTCATTCACACAAAAATCAAATTCAAAAGTGATGAGGGCACAATTATTTGTCAAGAGATGGCACTAAGACACAGCAGCAAGGAATTATCGTACGAATTTGATATTGGCTCTTGGGAATCATCTGAGGAATCAGAAAAATTATAGAAAAATTTCAAACTAGGAACAAATAATTGGTATGGATGAGCAGAAATCACTTCTTAAAGATGATTTTAGGAAGCTAAGAGTTTAATTTCAAATAATAAAATACTTTTCAAGCAAATAGTTGTTTGGTAAATAGTACGGTAAGAAATTATACATTATTGCATGTACAAATCGGTGCAAACAACAACTGCAGCAAATAGTTGTTAGATAGAATTTAGTAAGTAGTTCGAGCACCATTCTTTTCAGCAGCGTAGCCTATGAATGTACAGGTTTGGAAGTTTTCTTGCATGACAGCAATCGAGAACCAGCAGCGGTATACGGCTCATTTGATCTGATTAGCGGAATCAATGATGATCTTTAACTACATCAAGTACGTAATGAAGTACCATTTAATAAAACCAAAATATTTGGGTCTCTATTAATACCATAAGAGTATAGAAGACGAAATTTAGGCAATCGGGACACTGGGAAATATTGTAGGCTCTTAATTTTTGGAACACCCGCGTATCGGCTTGAGCTTTGAGTCATGATGGCTAACGAAAATGTGCTAACGAAATTTTTGTAGATGTAGAAAACTTTGATGTTCGATTTTCGCTTTGGAGGGCAGAAACAGATATTCACTTGTGTTGAGAGTACATAATCATATTCGTTGTTTGGCGAGGCTCCCTTCACCGCTGTGTCTATTTTTCAGTGAATAAATTTCGCACGAACTGCTGAGATACGTTGGGAACATCTATTCACTTCTCTCTCCTTTCCGGATAGCCCATTTTGATGCGGATGCCGGGGTGGATGATTTTAAATCCCCTATACTGGCTGTGAAAACTACGAGAGAAATATTACTTGTCTCCTTGAAAAGGCTGCAGTTCTTAAGTTCCAGTCCCTGATTGACAAGACTGTCCGAACGCCAGCAGATGCGGGCTGCCACGACAGCGTGTGTTCCTCTCAAGTGCATAACTGAGGTGGTCAGATGCTGCTGTTGCTGAACGGTCCACAACGCATGGTCTGCTAAAACATCTTACAGCAACTTTTTCAATTTATCTGCATTATTCCATGACCTCAAGCGATATTGGATTCTCAATGACGAAATTTAAAATGAGTATATTTATAATCGTGATTGTTAAAACATTAAGCTGATAATTTGTGAGAAGTATTTTGTGAAGGAATATTTTTACTTGTGTACACTATTTGGATGGAGACTTCTTGTTCTAATTTCCGTGTTCTACTTACAATAACATTGCAATGACTATAAAAAAATAATTAGTTTTTTTCAAGGCAAACCTAATTTCTCAATTTTCCGTAATTACACGAACAGAATGACAGCAAATACTTTCACCTTTATTTTTTCACCCTCACACAATGACATAAGCAAATTTCTTTGAATTTATGAGTATAGGGTGACGAAATACGTATGTCCTTCGATCATTTAATTATTGTGGGACATAAAATGGTTTCCGGAAATGCTAATGAGTTACTTTTAAATCATATAGGGCCGTGAGAATAGTTACAACAAAACCAGGAAGGCCAAATATGGTGAGGCTAAGGCTGTGAAGGCCGAGTGTAACGTTCTGAGCTGCTCCCAGAAAAGTCTCTTCGTAGCGTGTATAAACTCATAAGGTTTACTCTCAAATTTCTAGCAGCAATCTCTCACACGTGTTCACATTTGGCTGACCTCGGTGGCACGGAGTATGATTCGCATTCAAATGTTGGGCAGCGCGATCCCATAATCTCCCCAGAATGATCTCAGGTTTACTCAGAGAAAATTCCAAAGAGGACGTGGGCATTTCTCATGGTAATTCTTGGCATTATGTTTGCTCTCTTGGTGCATCTTATTATGGACGGCGGACGGCGCCTAGACGTCAGGGTGTTAAGATCGGTATCTGGGATACGGACAAGGGAGACTGTCCGTCCAGCGAAGGAAGTTCGCGGCAATGAAATGCCCACGACAGTTCGTCGCTGCCCTGTGTCCTGGGGTATCCTGGCACCGGTGGGAAGCCCGTAAACGCGGTTTGAAGCGCATCAATGTGATCAGTACTTGAAGTTTTGTAAGTAGAAGAAAAATTCAGTTCAGAAAGTAAAAAGTCATTCATCACTATAAACGGGAGTAAATAATGATAGGTTTTATGCTAGAATCATTTCAATCAACTCGATCTATACAGAGCGTCTTTATTCATTTCGTAACTGTTATTCATGTTGCGAAGTCGGGTGAGCAGGAGTCAGAAAAAATATAATGGACAAATTAAAATTAGAGCTTGAAAAACAAATGAAAGTGAATATCCCATTACTTAGGGACAGACATGACTATTTAATACTGCTCGTCTACACAGTTCTTATAACAAGTCAAAAATTCTCCAAAGATGTTCTTTTTCCTTTGTGTCCAACAAACCGCTGCTACAATAGCTGGAACACCTTCAGCTACTGCGCGTAACTCACGGGAAAACAAGGATCTTTTGACGGAGTTCATCTATTGGCGGTTTTCAAAGGCCTGGAAATTCAATTAGATCTCTGAAACAGTCGGTACTTGAGCAAACTGATGTCTTTTTGCCTCTCGATGGTCATCAGTCTTTTCCAATTAAGGTCTAAAATGAGAACAAAGAACAGGATTCTCCTACAGATGACTCGAGCCCCACAAGGATGCAGCAACCAATTTATTGGAGACTGCATCGGAGCTCCCTCGCCTCCCCAGGCATGCCGCGCGGCTCGCGTCAGACGAGCCCACTGACAAGAACTCACGCAGCTCGCTCCAAAATATTTTTTTGCGTTGCCATTAGAATTCCATTAGCAGCATATGTGTAGTGGACGAAATACAAATTTTTGATTTTGTTGAATGATAAACCAGGTTAAAGAATAGTATATTAGCAGATGCATTTGTGCCTGGTTATGTAAGTTCTCTACGCGTGAGAGGAGTGCTCACAAAAACATTTTTGTTGTTGTAATTTTACGGGCAAAGTACGGTAGGTTTTCATGTGCATCTAAACTTTGAAGACTGTTGCATATCATGTAACTAACACGCTGTAAAGCTGCTATACATAAAAAGACCAACCACGCTTCAAACTGAAATTATACGTGAATAATACACTAGTTATATGCGCTTGACATCAAGTTAAAGTTAGGCCCTAGAGCGAGTAATGTTGGTGCATGTACATCCTGAGTGTTCACTGGCTCCTGTGTATGTAGTTCGAGTGTCAAATTAAATAAAGAGTTCATATACATAAGTATGAACTCATAAGTTACAATTGTTGAAGACAGCTTCAGTTATTCGTAAGCAATAGGGATTTTGTTGTAGAACAAAGTCAGTCAAAATGGTCTGACACATTTGTAAGTTAAATAAAAGGCAAATAGAGTAAAAAAAAACAAAAAAGTGTTTTTATTTTCGAAAAGTACATATAATGCCATTTTTTTCATACCATGCCATTTTTGTTGTTGTTTCTATTGAACAACTTAAAGATGCAATTCTTTAAGAAATTACGGCCATTCCACGTGAAATGACCCGCCGAGTTATAGACAACTTTCGTGAATGCCTTCGACAGTGTGTGGACAATATTGGATCCCACTTGACTGATTTAATTTTTAAAACATAATGAAACAAAATGGCATGATATGTACTTCTTAAAAATAAAAACTCTTTCTGTTTCCTTACTTCATTTGCATTTTATTCAACCTACAAACGTGTCACATCATTTTGCCTGACCCTGTACGTGCAAATACGTTTTTCATTTCGATAAAGAATAATTGATCGTTATTACTACCAATTTAGATTAAAATCTTAGTTGGCAGCGATAAATTTTCGTAAACGAGGTACTCTTGCGTCTTGTTTTCGGATCCAATTTTATGAGGACGGATACCTCAATGGATGTCTCAATGAGCTCAGTAGGTAGGACAGTTTTAAACCAGAATGCTAAGAAACTTGACTCTTAATTAAATGAATTGTTTTTTCTTCGAAAAATGGACGAACATAATTGAAAACTCATTTTGCCTTCATATCACTTGCTTTAAGAGTAGATAGCCACAGCAAGCAGTAAAGCATCGGTAAATAAACAAACTAAGGACCCCTTAACAAACTTTATTCAGAATTTGAAGTCGTTATAATTTCAAGTTTTCCTGCACTTCTGAAATTTCAGCAAGCTAGCAACACGGGAGGTTGAAAATATGTTTATTGATTAGTGTTTCTATAACCACCGGCGGCATTCCAGTTGCTCAAGGCTGCGGAAGCTTCGTCCATCAAAATAAGTCCAACAATAACAGAACTATAACTGGCACCGCGAGCTTCACGACGTCAAATACGGCTCTTGAAATTGAGGTCCGCCCTGTGCCGCGGCCCGTCAGCATTCCTGGTAATGACGCCGCGCACAAACCGTGAAACTACAATAACAATTCCTTCAGTCGTTGGAGTGTGGATACCTAGACGAATAATTTATCATCTTTCCTTAGAATTTGAAACGCTTCAAGAACCCGGCTCTTTAGTATCACATTCCCTCCATATTCCCTACCGCATGAATTCTGTACATACATATTCATTACAGACGGACACGCACACTAAATACGTCTTTTTCAGTAAAGTGTCGTCGTCATTGCAAAAATTAATGAGTTTTTTATTGTTATATCATCTAGTTATATTATTTCAAAATCATCAAGTCTAGAGAAAAATTATCGAGGAAATTGAGTACTCTCATTTTAGTGTGAAATTAGATTTCCTTTGCAGGATACACGTTTTAAATGAAAGCATGCGTTTGAAAAATGTGAGAAAATGTTGCAACGACCTCTCCCTCAAGAGATTTGATATCATATTTGAAAGAGACAATGCTTTGGAAGCATGAATGCAAGCCGCCGTATTAGGGCAGTGATTGGTGCATCGGAATGTTGACGGTCTGTTGTGTTCCAGCGAAGTGTCCGCTCTCTCCCACCAGGCACAAAACTTGGATATGACGCTCTTGATTTCGGTGTCATTATGACAACGGAGACTTTTCCTATATCTGGAATTTGGGTCAGTACAATGGCATGCTGTTGTTGTCTTCGTGTCCTCCGAGAGGTCTACACGAAGCCTCACCTCGTGAAAATTAACGTTAACAAGATACGCGTTTAATGAGCTTATGCGTTGTATATTATAACATTGCTTTGCAAGAGCGCAATACGCTCTGGTAAGAAAATACCTCAAGATTCTGCGGTAAAAATTTCATCCATTTCAATTTGGACTCATATTGTTCCTGGTGAGATTATACGAACGATGTCAACGAAACTATAGAAACGGAAAATGAAGATAGACCTCTCTTATGAACTACATGTGTTTTTCCCTGATAACCATTGCTATTTTGATGCTGAAGAACCGACTGTCAATGAATGTTTACCTAAAATTCAACAGATATCTTCTTCTGCGAGACAGCCCTTAAATTTTTTGAAGTTTATTTCAAATTTCACCATAAGAAGAAATATAAAGTTTTTTCAAGAGTTTTCATTTTGATTCGCATGAAAACTTCACTACAAACATATAAACACCCGTACAAGAGACGGCGCTATTTTGAAACATTGCTTCATGCGTATACCACTGACTAGACTCCTGTATACCAGAACCACTTAGTATCCAGCTTACTAGTCTTCTTTAGACAGCTATACAACTTGCGTATGCCACTTTTTCCTGTAGCCTCCCTACTTTTCTGTAGCCATTTGTTTCGATGTATGTGAATACAGAAGATTTGCTTAATTACAACAAACATTTGTAGCCAAATTTTGCGATCTAGAATATTTATCGATCAAAAGACGATTTTTTTATCCCTCTAACACAAGTGTATTTACTTTTTGTTTCCGATTTGATTCCTTTCTTTCTCATTCAAAATTAATTCCTTTAAATCTGCGAATAATACCTTTTTCTCTGCTCGCAAGACGCCACTGATGAGGTCATCTTGAAATTAGTGCTAAGAAAATCCTACCCAGACCGCCACGTGGCGTCGTCCGCTCCGAGTGTTGTGTAAACGCGGCCACGCTCCTCTCTTTTTTGAGGGGCGTTTTTGTGGCCTGAGTCACTGGCGGACCTCTTCCAAGTGCACTAATTGCTCGGCAAAAAGCCGTTAGTGGACTATGTATATTTTTCGGGGCCTGACAGCGATTTCAACTGGTAGCTGGATTGAGCGCAAGATTTCATTCGAAGACAAGTGCGACTGATATCAGAAAAATAAGCATTCAGTTTTAGTATCCAAATCAACTACACCAAACTAGCACTGAAAGACGAATTACACAAGCTGAAAAATAGTGAAGGTATCCTCATTTTTCATAATACTGCTGATATATTTAGATATTTAAAGAAATGTCTTTGCTCCTGATAGACCACTGAACACATAATTTTTTAAACAAGAAAAAAATGAACGCTATCAAGGCATATAACGTTTACCTGTAGAAACTATGGCTGAAGCCTCCAAGATCGCTGAGTTGCTCAATTTACTGCTACAGCCAGAAAATCGTTTCTTAAACATTCTTGAAGAGCCTCCTTCTAAGAACATAATTTCAAGGGACAGCACATACTTCACGAGAGCGTTAATAAGAGGAAAGCTCTCATCGTCGCAGCCGGTCGGGCCACTAGAGTTGAGCGGACAAACAAGTCACCTCGTGTTTCAGAACACTCCACTCCTGCCGCCGCCATGAATTCTATCGTACTTTTTTGAGACTGTGTAACCAGGTAATGAACATTCACAGCTCTTAATCAACTGATAAAATGAATTCAAAGCCATCAATCGTGATTGAAAGGCTGTATGGTGCAAAGAAAGATAGTGTTTTTTCCATATGTTTATCATTTCTCTTCACCACTCATCTCTCCTTCTTGTGTTGTACACCCAAGAGTACCACTGTGTAAGTACTATAGAGAATCGATTAAAAGCCAGCGATGAGTGTTTAAAAGCATAAATTCGAAACAATAAAGGCTCAAAGTACTTGTGACAACACTTTCATTAGGCTGTTGGGTCCAACTTTCCGAACAATAAAGTGGTCGGACGTTCTCCGTACAAAGAGCCAAAAGCTCAGGTTTTCGGTAGCCAATAAACTCGATTTATGAGTCACTCGTACGCCCTGCGGTGTAGTGTAATGTCTTCCCATGGATGCAACCATTAATACGATGCCACCAGACCTATCATACTGAATGTTTTTAAAGCTACTCGAATTAATAATTCCCCTAATTGAAGAGGACCACCGCAGCGCAAACCAAGGCATGTAATTTCCGTGCCAGTTTATGAAGTGTTCGTTTCATTGCCATTAAATATAATGGAAGGTGTAATAAAAATAAACTTGCATTATATTTTTATGTTTAGTTTTCACGCCTGAACCTGCTTCAAGCTTTATAGAAGAATGTTCTTTTTGCAAGAGCTACTTTGTAACTTCTAAAACGGAACTTTGCAAGAGTCCGGTATTTTTGAAGATTAATAACTTCTCAACCGAATCTTTTCCAAGTCTCACAGAGTCTCAGTTTTAATTTGAGAATTGATTGGGGAATAGCAATACATGAACATTTTGTCCGATCAAGAATGTTATCAAATTCTTACATTTTTTGTGAATTTGGAACAGGAAAATTAAATTTTTTACCTTACACTTACGAAACAGTTTTGTTCAATGTTCGCGACACACTAGCCATGCCTTGACCTGGAATTGTAGATGCGAGTTTTTGCACAGATGGAACGAATCATTGCTTTTCAGGCTTCATTTAGAATAGAATTACCATCTATTTACAAGCCTGCTAATTGAATGGAAATTTTGCAAATTATATGAACAATAAGGGCTTTTGCACGTTCGCCTGAGTACAATCAGTCCATCTAGATGATTTTGAGGCTCCGACCAGAAAATTTCCTATACTGATCTAAACTACCGCTGGAGGCAGACAAATCGTTCGAAGGACCACCAAGAGTAAGCAAGACGTCCAGCAAATGGCTTAATAACGAGAGGTTCCTAATACGAAGATTGCCTGCTCCCATCATTGATGGTCCCAAGTGGTACTGCATACACCATTGTCAGTGATCTTACGGGGCTGTACAGGCGGTCTTCTGATTGCTTTGTTTCACTTGATTAGGGTATTCTTCACATGGTGGTTCTGGTAAATGTTAGATCGCGCTATCCATTGATAAGGTCAAAATATGTTCATTTGATTTCTTGCGATGATCTTCAGCAAGCGTATATATATTATTTTGGAATCGACAACGGTTTTTCGTCAGGTACACACTTATAGATAATCTTATCAAGGATTTAAGTTAAAAACGGTTTTCCGGCAGGTATATTTTTCAATATTATCCACAACGCATGCACGTTCCGTAATGCAACTTGTTACTTTTACCCAGCTCATAGCGACTTGTTCAGTGTCATAATGTGACTAGCTCAGTTCCGTAATGTGACTTGTTACTCTTACCCAGCTCATAGCGACTTGTTCAGTGTCATCACGACTGCAAAGTATTTCGAATTGAACCTGAACCTGCACCGTCTCAGACGTCCTGTTCCTCCGACCAGTTCTAGTTTCATAATGAGGGGTAGAAATCTGCCCTGTGGCTGCACGACTTTTCGACTCAAATTACTACGGTTCAATTACGCAAAAACTTATGAACACAATCATTACTCCCTGTTGAAAGTTGTTAAAGGAAGGCAGTCCATAATAATATCAAGTTTGTACCTTGAAGGGGCATCCTGACAAGCAGGACAACTTTTTTCAAATAGGTAGTGCATCTAGTAAGCTCTTGTTTAGAAGTAACATTTCAAAATTTCAATAAACAACGGATAACTGTTTGTCCACATAGGTCGTCCTCGAAGCAGCTCGGTTACGAACATTTTACAAAACTTATGTGAATAATCGTCCTTCACTGAATATTACCGATTTAGGTTTGTCTCTGACACAACTATAGCAAACAAAGGTTTTAAAAATTCATGGGGATGCCAATAACAAAATAAAAATAAAGCCCAAAAGCAAAATTCAGGTCGGTGTTACGAGACTCTCAGTAGTGCGAAATAAGGCTCTATAGTTCAGAAGTCTTTCCGAATCAGAAGCGGTCCCGACGTCATTTTTTATCGGCTCTCAGTGAGCCAAGTCACGAAATCGTGCGGACTTCAGTCACGCTTCTCAAGCTAAACTCATCCTCAACCCTCGAAATCGTGAGTGACAAATGGCAGGGGAGCGAAGGCTACTGCTCAACTACGCAGTAGCGGCGGATGTCAGCAGTGGAGCGAACGGTTTGAATTTTCCAGTTCAAAATGTTTTAAGCGTTTAAAGCTCGTAATTGGAAAGGGAAAAATGCTGGTCTTGCTAGATGTTATATCTTTATACAGAGTTTTAAAACATAGTGATCGGTCTGAGTGATCGGCAGAGGTATGAGACAAGTTTTGATAATATCTGCAAAATCAGGAAAGGTGAAAAACAATATCCAAAATTCAAGTTAGCACCAGAGGCCCAAATTGTTTTGCCAAGAGTAAATAAGCTAGAATATAACTCCTAGGTACGATTATCTAGATAGACTTAGAAGGAAAAGGCTAGAATATTTCTCCAAGATATGATCATCTAGATAGACTTAGAAGGAAAAGGCTAGAAAATGACTCCAAGATACGATCGTCTAGATAGATTTTAGAAGGAAAAAGCGAGGGGCAAGGTGAGCTTTATAGATCCATCAATTTGCTGCCATCAGCTGGGCAGTTTTAAGTCTTCAATTGCGAACTGCTGCGGTATTTTTGATAAATGGACAGTGCTGCGTATGAATCAAATTCGCTTCACTACATTAACCTAAAATACTGAGCTAAGGATCATTGAATGAACGTGAAGGTAAGAGTTGATCTTGCAGGCACAAAAAGGGTGTAATGTCGGGTTGGGTATGCAAGATTGAGACGCGTTTGTGAGAAGGGCGCCAGGGCTAGCCCTAACATGCCAACAAAGGACACGTAATGACTGTAACGGAGATTGTGTCGTAATTAGGAGAGTAAGCTATTATGTAATGATCTAATGAAACCTTCCATGATCCCGTCAGAGAAGATCATTAATCGTGCACTCGCATTGTTCACGTAAAGAAGCCATCAGCCGGTCCGCCAATTATAAATGAGGCTTCAGTGCATAAATGATAGAAAATAAACACGAAGATCGATGGTTCCAAAACTGATGGTCTCAGCGTGACGCTACTTGATGCAATCAGCGTCTAAACACTTGCCAAGCACCTTGTAATATAAAGTTCAATTCCACATTAACAACAAAGTTCAATTTCTAACTAATATTCAGCATGACTGATTAGCTGGAATTGCAAGAGAAAAGTTTTTTGTGCCGAAACTCGATATATTTAAAAATAGAAGTTAAACAACAAATTTTCAGGTTAAATTAATACTCATCTTCATAGAGGCAGAGAAATATATTTTTAGGTTTCTCACGAAATCGGTGTTTTCTTACGATGTTCTACTTTCTAAAAAGTCCATCAAATATTGTAGTGCCAGATCACGTTACTAATTGCTTAGTTGTTGAATTTAGTTCCTCCGTTTATATATATCTCAGTTAAGGACGATACCGTAGATTTTAGCTCTATCTGTAATTACAGGCGTTGACCCAGAAGATACCATTAGCAATGATGCGGCATGAATTTCGATCAGTAACTGACAAATCCTGGGAAAAAATGCGGTGAGAAGAACTATTTGCGTTTGCCTGATTCGATAATTCCGAGGACCATTAGTGGGCTTAATTCGATCCGGTGTCGAGGTCCTAGTAAGTAATGAAGCGCAGAAACAACACCGTCGCAACCAAACGAAGTCACTTGGCTCGTCCATCTCAGAGTTGCGTCAGTTTCCGCAGAGTGAGTTTTTGAGGCATGGGAAAAGAAACATAAATAGAGAAGAAAGAAATTTGAGAAGTAAATTTGAATGTTTAAGGTAGCAACTACAATACAATAAACAAATTTGAAAATCCTCCGAACTATAGTTGCTTACGCTAGTTTTTGTTTAGCGTAGTAAATCTAAGATTCCCGTGCTTCAACTATGTGGATTTATGTATATGTGTCTTCACTCAGAGGGATGGTGTGATGCATTTCTGACCTTCTTAATGTGTGTCTTACCCTTGTCAGTAAACTGACGTGTAGGTGTTTGTGTTTTAGTGAATTATGCCCTAATTTTAGTGAACGAGGTGACATCATGACATGTGTACCAACCGTGACACACCTGGCGTAAGTGACATGTTTCATGCTAAACTTTTACTTACACACTTTTAACTAGTCTGCGCAAATTAATTAAACTGATAGACTGAAAAAAACACTGAACTTGCATGAAATAAAGATTTTTTAATATTTAGAACAACATTTTATTTAACTAAACGTACTTTTGCTGGCTCAACACTTCAATATGATAATATTTATTTGAATGAAAAATATATACAACTTTGGGCTATTCAACCAATTTTATCAACTGCTAAACACTTTATTGAAAGGAGTTCTCTGGAAGTGTTTATTCTACGAGGACTTGTACAGCCACTCATTCCCTAACACTCCGCCTGTTGCTGAACCACGGAAATTAATTTAGGTTGACAGTTCTGTGGGTTAAAATAATTCGGGGTGAATTGCACTATCCTGTACGTCTGTGGGTAATGAGCTGTCAATTTTTTTCCTTTCAGCTATTTTGATAGCTTTTTGAAAGTAGTGTAGAATCATCATCTGATGTTCTTCTTGGTAACTTTTGTAATTTTTCCAAGTGTTTATTTTTGAGTGAGCGCAGATGTTGATGGCGCTTTCTTTTTAAAACCTTCATTCTATGTCGCTGTGATGTAGATAAATCAAATTTAACTGTACTAGTATCCTGCGGTTATGGAGCTAAGCAGATTTTTCAATTATATTTTTATCAATCCATCGAGACGGAAAAGGCTAGAAGCACGGAACGATATGAAATGTAAGTTTATCTTAGAAAAGTTAGAGATTCATAACATCGTAAGATATATCGACCATAATACAAAATTTACTAGCAGAAGCGCCCCGCCAAAAATGTCTGGACAAATGATATTAAATTCTTAAGGTGCCTTTTTATGTAGAGTAAATCTGACATGAAATAACGTTATTCATCTATAAAAATATAGCTAAGTGTATAAAATTCTCCACAAATTTGAAGTGTTCAATGTGATTCCCTTTGTAATAACGTAGGAGAAATTACATACTAGAAATACAGAAATTTATTTATTTAAGGAGTCACCTGCCGGTAAGATGAGCGAACAAGATACACAGTACAGGACCATAGTCTGAAAAATGAAAATTTAAATAGCCGCTCATCTCGCAATACAACGTCAAGCAAATCATTTCAACACGAGAATTTACAAAATTTGTAATTTCTGCAGTATCGCTACACATACTAATGATGAGTTAGAGGTAGATGTTAATCATATAAATGCTTCGTGCTCTGTCTAAATAAAAATCATCTAATGAATTAAGGTGTGAATTAATTTTATGTGCTCGATGTATGAGAGCTAAAAGCGATGACGGGTACACACCCCTTTCATGAGCGCATTCTCGACTTGCTGAATGAGGCACAGTAAGGCACAGGATGGTCTGTGAGATGCAGAGCTCAATGCTATCACATCAGCCAATCCTGGAACTTTTGGTAAAAATCGTCATCCAGTTCAGCTGCACCGAGGGAATGTTGACTTAACATCAGAACACTTGTAAATCAGTACGGCACCGGCTAGTTTGTAGTGTGACGTAGAGAAACGGAAGCTTTTGAAATGCAAAGTGGCAGCCATATACAGTAGGCAACACTAATTTCCACACATTGATATTTCTGATTACAGTCCCTCAAAAGACAAGTTGTAGTGGTTCAGTTGCAGTCAATAAAATTTTTCCGTATGATTTTTCCGATTTTTATTGGGAATCCATAAGATTCAGTTTTTCTCTATCTCCCTGTACTTCACGCTAAGGGAAGAACTAATTCTGTAACTTGTATTACAGAACCATTTTCTGTAACCATTTTGTATTTGTTCACTCTATACATTCTGGATTTGTTTTTTGAGGTGAACTCGTTTTTTTGATCAAAATTTGAATGTAAAAAACACGGATATGTTAACTGCACAGATGCTTTGCTCGTCCCATTCGTAGTAAAATGTCGAAAGAGGAATTTGGACCCGTTAAATTCACGTTAACGTAGCCGAGTCAAATTTACGCTTGACTTGAGAGTTACACCATGATGTAAAGAGCTGCTAATGTACGATATACTATTTAACTACTGATAACGTTGTGATATGCAGAATGTTCACTCGGACATTTCTTGTTTGGAAAGTAATTTTTTCTCTCACATAATACTCCCGGATATTTTACCTACTTGCATATATTCGTATTTTTCTTTCGACATATGATACATGCACAATACATGTACTGTGAAATTGAGGAGCACATCAATGAAAACTTAGGGTACTCACCAATTTATCGATCCTCTTTTCCAAAATTAAGTAAGTATTTAATAGGCTTTAAAAATGCTGTCAAATTTAGAAACTATATCAAGAAAGTCGAAATAATGGTTGCAGTTACCAAACGCAGGTTATGCTGACAAAAAAATTAAAATTTTGGTAGGAAATTCTTTGAGTAATAGAAAAATTGCGAATGGCAATTTTCCTCTGTTTTTCTACCGCGAGACCCAAAAACTTTTGTGCAGCTGTCGAACTTCTAACCAAGTAAACATCGAGAACTTCTCTCGACTATGCTGCTTGATTCTTTTTATTGGATGACAACCGCGACGTTCGCCCGTGGCAAACCTTAATTTGGACGCCACCTGTCGAGTTGGGCATTTGCGTTTTGCAGGTCGGAGGTCGAACCTCAACACGACGCTCGGAAGACCACTTACGACGGCCACAACACCAATTCATGGACTGGAAGCAACATATGTTACACGTCGCCAGAATAAAGAAGTAGCCAGGAGGCTAAGTTAAGGGAACGCGACTATGTCGTCATTGCACTGTTAAATATTGTCATTCAGGTTCGAGATATATTTTATGCTCCGAATTGCATGCATGTAAACAAAAATGAATAAATGAAAACCTGGTTCGTAAAAGTATCTCTCTTATCCAAAGCAAAAATATAAATGTAACACATGTAAAGCAAAACTTGTATTATTCTCGGAAAACTGCACAAGACTCAAATTAATGACAAAAGGAAGGAATCCAGATATCGTTTCCTGCATTAAATATAAAAGTGTGATGTGCATGAAGCTCTGTACAACTTTTCTGCTGTGAAGTTAGTGGTAGTGTCTACTTCAAACGTCAGTCAAGATGCGAGCATTAGTTGCACAATTATGTACGCCATGTTTGAACATAATTTTGAATGCTGTGAAGATTTTCATCCGTATCAATCATCTCACTCAGAACTTCATTCTGTATCGATAACAGTGGATAGTGGGTTATCATGAAACCATTACGGTAACAAAACTTATACGTTTGATAGTTTAAATGCAAAATGGATTTGTGAAACTCATAGCAGAATTGAATAGAGGAATGACTACTGTAGCACAAGTTAACTACCCATACTTTATATCGAAATACAACAGTCTAGGCTATTTAAATTAGCCTGCTAAGCCTTCCAAAAACAGTACCAAGCCTTAATAGTGCCTCATAAATATGAAGAAATTTACGTTGACTTACTTAGTATTATAATAAAAACACTGCGAAAGGGAAACAGAACACTTTAGGCAACACTTGTTGATCAATTGAAGAAAACTTGTATTAATTCCAATGAAACTGACAATCATGATACTTTTCTTCTTCGAAACTTATAGATTAACCTCTTTGAAACAGTAACGTAAAGAATTTTACAATATTTTTTGCACACACAGCGGAACGTTGATTCATTTGAGCTTTACGTAGAAAAATGTTTGTACTCCACCAAATGAAATGCATTTAAACAGAGATACTTATGACTAAAACTACTGTTGTATTTGAATTATGGACATCGTAAGGAGTTCCAGTGTATTTAAGTGTTAAGAATTATGACACACACAAATGTGAGGTCCAGTTTTTCCGATACTGCGTACAGATATATATACTAATTAATTTCTACAATGTTTAGCATCGGAATAAGCTTAATTCTTGATATTAGGACATAGATATGTGACAATCACTATAATCACAGATGTACCAACAGAAGTTAACTCTACCTACAATGAGCAAAGACTGCAGCTGCAGAGCAGCGGCTGTAAAACGAGCCATCCGAGGCCTTGACGCTCATGACGTCACATTGTTTGGCCTGATGAATATCTCAATGCTGATTGGGAGCAGTAAATGTACAAAAACTTTCAAAGCCTTATCCATCTCTCACCTAAGAATAAATAAAATATTCTAAAAATATATGTCTTTCATCTAATGACATTATCTACGAGCTTTTTCATCTACTTCCATTACTGTTACGTCGGATGAAGTTTCATATTTGACGTAATATGAGCTCTCCAGAAGGCGTAACTAACTTACAAATGCATTTACGGATTAGCTCTTGCATGGAATCTCGAGTCGTGCATGGCTCTCATGCTAGTTAAATGACAGTTTGACTGGAAGACCACAAAATTATTACACATAATTCAAGACATTGATTATGTATAATAATCTAGTTAGCGCTTGCCAAGTTCTTACTGTTAAATCTGCTAACCTACTTGACTAGAAATACCGTATCTCAATTTTATTGACAATAGTCTCAAATGATATACTTAGCCTATAAATATTTCTATGACATACTTAGAATGTGTAACCAATTAACTCAATTCGTTCCCTTCTCCAGAGATGCTTTTTTATGACAAGAATGACACTAATTTCTTAGAACCTTGAATTTCATGTAGAAAAACACATTTTTCTACAAGAACCACAATGGTTGTACTGGGTATAAAGTTTATAAGCCTAGACAGACATTTATGAGGTCAAAAATATGCAATCTCTTCGTCTAGACGCGGATGAAGTGCAGAAAAAGTCCGTACTGTCACAAATTATTTTGAAGTTATCTACAGAAGAAGACAGAATTTTGTCGGCCCAACTGCATACAGAACAGGTCTAGGAGGCAGAAAAAAATGTTTTCTGAGGGTTGAGGCTCGTGGTAATTGCGTCCTTCTTATCAGCTGGACTCTGCTATTTGGTTCTTGCCTCCACATTTTCCAGTCTGGCACCATGGCTCAGATCAGCTGAGACAACTTATCATTTTAAAGCCTGCGCACCGTGTTCTTTAGATAAGCCACTGTAATTTGGACATAAGTTCCGTCTCAGTGTAGCTATGAAACAATGGCTAGAAGTTCTCACTTTATTTTCCTAGTTATATCTTGAGTAATGTTAAGTTCTGGCATTGGACATGGCGTTTTGAAAGTAGTGGATGTCTGCACATCGCTTCCAAGAGCCCGCCCTATTCTCGAAGATTCAACAAGATTTTAATTAAGATTCCTAGAGGCCTATTGTGCAACAAGAGACAGAACGAGCAATGGAAACACGAGCAACAGCAGCAAGCTGTGCACTGCAGGGTATGCATATTTACATAGAAGTTTAATGCATGCCAAACACCCCTTTTGTCCAGCGTGATAACTCTATCAACTCTACATGTTACTCGAATATAAATGAGGCTGAGTATAAGCCATAGTAATGAAGCGTTTTCGAATAGATTAAAACATAAGGTAATCAATATTGAGACCAAGAAATTAGGATTCCGTTGCCAGAGCCATCCTAGAGCGAATTTGCGTCAATTTTCGAACAGTTTACGAGGGGCAGTTGCAGCTTCCTCTTTGGTTAAATTGGCTAATGTCTACCATTTGCCTGAGCAAGACTCACTGCGTCCTGAATTACTGGCCTAAATTTCGCTTTGTAATGACCTCTGACGGTTTATCGTTCCCATCAAGTGTGGAAGACGGCTAATCAATGACCCTAGATTTTGCCTTCGTAAATTTGACGCGGAAAAATGACTTATGATAAGTTGATGGTTTGTTCTCGAAAGCGTTCGCCTTCATATACTTCACGATCTCCCAACGCCCCAAGGGCTTCTCTGGGCACACCTTTAATTGGTCTCTTTATCCTTGGGAAATGGCGGGGCTTTAGCTGTACTATCATCTGAGTGTCGAGGCACACTACGTCCCTCTCCTCACTGCCCGCCGCGTACTAAGGAGACCATACGGCTTCCATACATACTTTCAACTCACGTCGCACATTTATTCGGGTTTCGGCTGACCACTTCAAGTTCCCCATGTATTTTTTCTCCCAATTGAACAATAAAAGTGGGGCTATAGTGCCGAGCGGTCCGCGCTGACTGCTGAGACAACTTCAAGTGAAGTGTTCGAAATATTCAATATTCTACTCTCACGGGTATCGAAATTCCAATCAAAATTAAGCCATCCAAATTTTTTTAAAGTTGTTATTGAGTTGAGAAGTAGAAGTTTTCAGTTCAACCTGTCCGACTTCGAAAATTTAGCAATTAGGGTGTTCGGTAACGTGGATTGTGATCATTGGTAATTTTTGGGGACGGTATGGGACTGATGAATTATCTCGAACACGAGCACTAGCCCAGCACTAACGCAGCACTAACACAACACTAGCACAACACTAACACGTGGTAAATACCTATAGTACATACACAGGTGCAATAGGAAGTATATGCACGTCGGCGTTCCAAGTCACTATACAGAAGGCAATACAGAAACACATTTTCGTTGCGTTTTCAAACTCAAATGACGATGCAAAGGTGTTTCTGAAAGCTTTATCTTATTCATTTAGAATAATAAATTTATCCCGCATGTACCACAACGAAACACCAATTAATTAAACAGAGTAAGTGCTTAATTTCGTACAGCAACGCTCAGCTCTAAGAAAGCCTTCAGTGCTGAAAAGCTCCTGCTCATATTTAAATAAATATTGATTCTACGTATATTTCTTCTTGGGTTGCTCGAAATTCAAAACTCAAATGAAAAGCAGTTTGATCGAGAAAAGAATGTCACGTACATATTAAAAAAAAATAAGTTTACCTCAAGAATTCCGGCACATCGGTGACAACTTTTCTTTCTTCTCCCTTTACTGATGGTCGGTCGAAATTATTTCAGTAAGCATAACCATAAACGTTCAGTTTTCATATCATTAGAATTTTAGAACACGAANACACTCCTCTAAAGTAACATAGCTAGTAACTAGTTGGATTTGAACCAAGGATTAGTGTGAGGAAGGACATGCTCAGCAGATAACCTGACTTTGCTAGCGAAGGCCACCACAATTCTGATCATAAAGTTCTTATCTTCAACAGAAACTTCGCTAATTTGTAACTAAATGTAGCACAGAATAGTATTAAATAAACGTACATCACAAAATGTGATTTATTAGGAATACAGAGGAACTTTTGAAACAGCTTTTCTTAATATACCCTCAAATTTACCCATATTAGCGTCATTTCGTCGATATCAAGTAAGCATCAAAACTAAATTTTAAACTTACGCCGGAAATAACTCACACTAAATCATTCATAAATTGCTCTCCGTCCATTCAGAAATTCGAAAATGACATTCCACTGCCTGAGAATTCACTTATGAAGACATAATTACGAAGATATAATTAAACATTATGTCTTCGTGAAAAATATTGCCAACATCATATTTCATTTTTCTAAGAAAAAAGTTTACATCATTCGAAACAGATAGAAAATCAAAGCAAATTATGAGCATTTGGGATAAATTGCATGTTCACCCATGGTGATGCGTTCTGTAAAATTCATAGTGGCATCATCTACTGAAACATTTAGAAGTAGAATTCGCTTAAAAAATGTCAATTAAACCTAAGCGCGAGCCTTATGGATTGATGTGTGGAAAAACCCTCAATTCTTCTTCTGATCATTTTCTATGTTATGGAGTCCACTCAAGATCACATTTGCTAGTGTCGTCTTAATTAATCACTCTGAAGTCAATGTCATAGAACTTTCCGATAGTAGACAACAACGTATCTCTGACGACAACATACTCAATGCCTGGCCCTCTTGACGCAGCCGAGTCCATATCTCACGAAGTCAAAATTACTTTGATGAGGTGTTGCCAGTGTACTTCTAGAGACTTCTTGAATGAAGTCACTTCAGTATGCATCGGAGGCTCTTCATCGTCATAGAACAAGGATCGTTCACGCTTTTTCTCCAACCGTTCGATTTAAAGACTGCACAACTCTCCTCATTGGACAAGAGCGAGGGGACCTGTGCACAACCCTGGATAGATGCATCTTTTTGGATAGATGCATCTTTGTCTGGTGAAATATCAGGGTCAGGGCAGTTGTGCCTCCTCTGAACGTTGAAGTAAATGCTTTCCAAATAGGGCGCATACCACGCCAACCGTTTCCTGCATGATTTCATTACCTTGCCTGACGTCATAAGGCATTGGTTCCTGTAGACTGCTTATATTCAGAAAACTCGCCTTCAATTCGGTCACTCTGAATTTTTAGCGGGAGCACACAGTTAAATTCGGCGAATACGACAATAACCAGATCTGACATCGTCTACACGAGTGCCTTTTTGATGTCATGTGTGATACTTTGTTATTGTCTTCCTCTATGTCCTGCCGGTGCCACCTTGAATTGGTCAAGAAAACACGAAAAATTTGTTGAGGAGGAATCTTGAGCAGTCTGATGAACATCATGCAGTCTGATGTCTTGTCCTTTGGCTGAGACGTTGACATCATTCCGTGAATGCAGTACAAACCGGACGAAGCTCGAGGGGCCGTGTTTCCCCTGCAACTTGAGTGCAGCCACTTCTTTGTCGTTGAAGATCCTAGAATTGTGTTGGACATTCTGAAGCTGAAGTTTTGAAGGGTGCACGGCTACTTCAGTAAGAGGAGATGTCTTCAAAATATTCTTCTTCTCTGTTTCATACAGTTCCTTCGAGTCACTGAATGATCCAATGACGTCGATGGCAAAGGTGTGTTTCTGGTACGGCTTGGAAATAAAGTACAATGTGAAAACGATGATGGGAATAATTGTGATGACATTTTTGAAGGCGACTGATTTCGTAAATGAAAAATGTAGAAGGATCTAAAACAAAGTCGTCACAAGGAGGCAGCACAGCGTACCACGTCTGCCTGGTTGACTTTCCTTTAAATAAACGGCATTTTTTCTCTTATAGCTTTCTTTATAGTTCACAGCACCACATTTGTTAGGTATATCGGATAAATACACAAACATGGGAAAACTCCAAAGTCTAACACTGAAACATCACTTCAGTGTCTGTCCATTTTGAAAGTCAAACATATTGCTAGAGGTAAACTTTAAAGGAATGAAAATAGTCCGTACGTAAGAGATCAAAGCAATAAATTTTGAATAGTATATGATCAGTGATAACATTTAATGCCTATAAAATAACATGAGTTCTTCATGGAGACAGATGTAAAAAAAACACTGAGAACATGAGACATTCACAAAACCCAGCACAGAAGCAGCTGATGCCACTTCAGTGCTAAGCGAGAAATAAAGAATTTTGAAAGCGGACCTTCATTTTTTTTGTTGTAAACTTCTGAGGAATAGAGAAATCCAAGCTTGAGAAGTCCAACTAATGGATTTAAACTCGAGATAATCTTCAGAATTACAGCTCAATATTCTTAAAATTACAAATGTTATTGACAGTCATAAACATTGATGATCAAAAAGCAGCGGCACCGTCTTAAAACCAAAGCTAGGTCGAAACTGGTCTTCGCGGCGAAGGCTGAAATGTCTCCGCACATGTCCTTCCTTTTAGGCGTCTTTGGATTGCACTCATCTGATTCTGACTATAAAAAGAACCCTGCAAGCTACATATTTGTTCCAAGAAATCTGATTGCTCATTTTATATATTCAATTTGCTTCCGTTATTGTATTTTTGATTATTCATGTATATTTTAGTGATTTAGGGTCAGGAAAACAGTCAAATATTTATTCACAAATCCATAAAAGGTGTCTTTTAAAGTTCAACAGATTATATAACTTTAGAGCTTTAGCAGAGCAATGATTGACAGAGCCGTTCAATAAACTTGGCTCATGATCGTATTAAATGACCAGCCAACCAACGTATAGATGTTTCAACATAAATTCATTGATATTCTCAAGAAGTAATTACCATAACTCAATTATTTATATTTTAGGGCTCTTGAAAATAGGCAAACATTCGCAACTCTTACCATCAATCGCTATCAACTGACGTCACTCCTTTACAGTAAGTGTACTAACGTAAAAGTAGCACATCTGCAGTCCCCGAAATTTAAAGTCTGTCTTTGCAAGTTCATTTATTTGTGTCGCAGATGAAATTGCGTACTCTCCTTTGTAATTTTATTCCACTTTAATGACGTCTTAATTTCCGTTCTAATTCTACAGTTTGAAGTGAAAAAATTTCCAATGCGTTCTAACTTTGACAATAACGTTCCGAATAATTTAGGATGTATATGTATGATTCATGAGCTTATGGCTTCTCATAGGAAGAGCCTGAAAACGCCCGATTTGTGTACCTATCACTTGACATTGACAACAGCATCCCAGAGGGAAAGCTAGAAAAAACTAGAGCACGGGCGCACCCAAACAAGCAATCCCTTGCCAACCATCTGTTGAAAATTCCGTACAATCTTAATCGCGGGAGAAAGTTCACGAAAAATTGGCAAGAAGGAGCAACAGGTGTGCTGGGAATGCCGGCTGGGACAGGTGGTGTCGGCTGGGAAAGTGTCCTGCTCGTCTGTAGTGTGGCCCCGGGGCACGGGATGGGGAAGAAGTGCAGTAATTAAAAAACAAAATGAGTTGATGAAAAATACAAACTTGAAATTATGTAAAAAAACATATACGTATAAACAGCCCTCGTATCTGCAGAGGTTCTGTTCAATGGTCTAGAAGTTATAGCTCTCCTCCAAGGTGGTACGTGAACACGCATAAAATGTTCGTGTGTTAATTGCACCCCGTGATCAAGGGGATGCTGGGAGCATTTTATGAAAATTAAATTAATTTTATTCTTCAACAGAAAAACTGGACAATTTTGGAAACAAACAAAGAACCTGTGCTAATTTGAGACCTATTTTGGAGGTGGAAAATGCTGCTTATCAACAAAATTGTTGAGCTGTAAGGAATTTTTCCAAAGCAGTAATAATGGAATACTTGTATGGATAATCACTAGCGTCAAAATAGAGGCAAGAATATTCTCCAGCAGTGAATGATTTGCTGATAAGCCAAAGAAATGTCTTATCATTTTATTTCCGTGGCAAATTCCTGCCCGATGCAAGATTCAGATTCCACATATCTCAATGTGAAATGACTCGGACTGATAAGGTCAGAACGTGCCATGATTCAATTTTGATTATTTATCAAACGTTGTAAACCATTATGTGAAGAAATTCAACTTCTGATACTATTTTAATAGTTTTGAGTTTACTAATACTCTTCAGAAGGACTGTGAAGAAATACCTGAGCACTTTGTTGACTATAGGCATGTACCACGTAAATTCTAGGTGTGTGTCACAGAAGTGTTTCTTGAAGCTCCGGAACATTCAGTTCAAGAGTAACGACGCAGGTTTCGTACGTTGGTTGTTTGGGGATTCAATAGGAAAGGAGTTCCATGGCTGCAGAACCTCCATCTCTACCCTATGCACAGGTCTAAGTGGAAACTCTGCAATGAGAAACAAAGAGTTGATCAAGGGGATATTTTCCGGGTCGATGGTTAATGAGCCATGCGAGATTAGTAATTGTAGGTCGTTTTCATTGCGATTTCAGGGATGGCAATCCGCAACATGCAAATAGTGACCGGAGAGTCGTATTTTCCCTCTAATGTCTGTGATGTGGATGCATTCCATGATGAATTGATGCGTTGACTTACAGACAAGATAAATGTTCCTTCCTTCAGAAAGCTGTAACGCTGCGAGCGCCGTCCACACTTGAGCACAAAGCCCATGGCTTCAGGCCTCCTAGACATGATTGGTGACTGAAGTGCACATTGCGTCTACTCAGCACGCCAGTAATTTGCAGGGCACCTGGTTATAACCCTACTACGGTAATTTATCAGGTGTTCTATTTGCCTGAGTTACAAATACCTTCCCTTGAGTGCATGGAAAACTCATATGAACGCTATACTGTAAAACGTAATTGCTTTGTAGTGAAAAGCGAAGCTGTAACTACGAGTACACCCCAGTAGCTAATGAGCCACTTACTTCCTAGTGGTGTCAGAGATGGTTATGTTATTAGATGTAAATAAATATTTTGTTTAAGTTTTTAATGCGACATAATTGGATCTCCATAAAGATATGAAATGATAACCTTTCTACTTCGTCTTCCACTGGGAGTTTTGATACAAAATCAAAACTTGATCCAGGAACCTCTTTCCATGTACTAGCATACACCGATGAGGAGTAAGCAAGTCCGACTATAACCGCTATCAAGAGTGAGAAAAACGGCACAGAAATTTTTGTGCAAGTAATAGCGCAATTACAATGAGAGATTTTTGTTTTTGAATGACGACACGAAACATCTCATGAGGGAATTGTATCATGTTCGTTGCAGGTAAGTCAGTCAAAAAAAGCAGCTCCTCGAACCTCTTTCATTTTTAAATTACATGTTTACTATGCACAAAAACAGAGATTTATTCGTCGAACTACGTGATCTGCAAGCGATTTCCTTCATTGCGTTTGGTGGACTGGTTTTCGATAAATGAATAACTTACGATCACTGATGAATAACTCAAGGCAGGGAATGAATAGATCAGGAGCTGTCGACGGCAGCAAATGTCTGCCTTTAACTGATTTGATCGTAAGGAAAATAAAAGCTTCCTAAATGTCCTCAAAGGCACAGAGGAGTTGATTATGATATTTTTAGATCCTATCGAACACATATGTTATCAAGTGTGCTTTTTTAATCGAGTTATGTGATATTTTCCAAAGCCTTAAAATCTCAGCATTGGGAGCCCTACCTCGTCCCATTGTTGTGATAACTCAACAATGGAAATGGGTTTAAAGGGGATTCATTCAAATTTAAAAAAGCCCAAACTCATTAATCGAAAGTAGCAATTCAATTTAATTTTTCATGTTTTACTAAAGAAACTAGGTTGATTTTCCAAGTGCATTTTTAAAACTATCCAAAATAATGAAGAGAATCAATAGAAATCAAATAGATGGAGCTGTTCCTTCACGATAGCTATTTGACTTCCCAATTACCTTTATAAAGAATGCAGAACGTGAAGTTTACCTCTGCTTGTCTGTGAATACATACTCTAATTGTGAGGCGATTGTGCACTCCTGACAACCCCGGTGGGGAGGTTTCCCTCTAAGGAAGCCTATGACCGTCCAGTGTCGGCAATAATGAGGTGTCACGGATTTTTCGATTGAGAATGAAGTTGGTCCGAATTTTGTTGCAAAAAAAAATTATTTATGATAGCCAAAATGGGACTGGTTATGTCAAATCTATCGTTCTGAGGTAGATAAGCATTATTCACTGCGTTGAAATTGCCCAGGATTTCCCTGAATCTGGCTCGGCGAATAGAATCTGAAACAAGCTAATTGAATGATTAAAACAGGCTTCGTGAAACAGTACAACAGTGCTTGGCAAAATATTAAGTCCGTTTATTTTACATTTCTAAAAAATTTCTCTACATTGTTTCAGAATCTTTTTTGTTTCAATAAAAAAATATGTAGCAGCCCTTTGAAGTGTTTATCACGCGCCAACAACCTCTTACAAGTGAAATCCCTGTCTTGAAGTTTCTTTTACAGAAAAAGTTGTTTCAAATCCACAAATAAGCCATTAGTATCGACACAAAATTAGAAAAATGTCGGTTGTTGTGACAAAACATCAAAACTGGATTGTTGGGGACTGGAAACGTGTCAGATGGTCAAATAAGTTAAGATTAACCCTCTTTCGGAGCGATGGAAGAATTAGAGTATTACGAGAACCCAGTGAAGACAAAGACCTACCTTGCAATGAAGTCACTTTACTATTTGCAAGTTCTTGATGACCACGGTCACCCATCAATAGATTTTTATTTTTCTGATAATAAAGGGGTGTTTCTGAACGATAATGCTCGCATTCTCAGGGCCAAAATGGTTTGAAATTGCTATCTAAGCATGACTGATCATCTACGCATATGGATTGGCTCCCACAATATCCAGATTTGAACCCATTGAGAGATTATTGGATAATCTTGAGGGGAACCTGATTGCCTGATTGATTGTTGTTTTTTATACATAAAATCAATTTGGAAATAGGATATTTCTAAAATTGCGGCTAAAATATTTGTCTAATGTTTTATTTTTTTTATTATTAACAAGTGCTTTGGAAGAGGACTGGTTATGTGAAAACAATGATCAATCAAACAACGATAGGTCTTGGTGATCCTTGATCATAAGCAAGTATATCAACTCAATATGTGTCTCAGCTTTTGAATCAACTATTAATTCAACAATAGGTTTCGGGAAATAGTAAATTGGTTATTTGCACAGCTTACTCTTCAAGAGTCTTCGTCAGCATGTGGCCATAAATTGGAGGAGTGATAAAAGTCGTTGTTACTTCCCTTTGTCATGAAAAAAATAAAGTATTTTCGTCATTCAATTCATCTAAATGTTCTTCAAGCGTGTCAAGTAATTCACCCAACGTTTGAGATTTATTCAAGTTTATATCGATAATATTTAAGCATTTTTTGCATTGGACATTTTTTATGAATACAATTGGCATAATCAGTAGTACATGACATGCTACTTATGACTGCACTGGACTATACAAAATCTATGCAATAACATCTTACAGATATTTTGTAAAAGGAATCTGCAATATGCTATACATTTGCAAGAATTTTAATAAATTGGAAAAAGTAACGAACGAACCAATTCAAGCTACAGTAACTTGGCTTGACGAACACAAAATTTAGATTTCAATTCTGAAAAAATGATGATCCTGTTGTGAATTGTTTTTTCTAAATTAACAATGATTTCCTCTGCAGCAGAATAGGCAACCTAAGTATCAGATGAAAGAATTAATAAAATATTCAAGTATCGAAAAACAAATTTACATTATTTAAAATTATATTTTGCATGTTTTTCGAACAGGCGTTGAATATGCGTAAATGTCATAACATATTGGAGCAACGTTCAATTCAAGCCTTACGGTGTAAACGAGGATTATTTCAAACGTCATTACCAGATCTACTGTGCATCAACTGAACATCTACATTGGCACATCGCATACTGTAGGAATCATGCAGGTTGAAACAAGTTCCAACATGTTTCATGTTGCGAAATTGTAGCGATGGGAACAGAAGGGTTCAACATTGACGTTGCGGAGCTGACATCCTTTGTACAAGAAGTGCAGATGTTGGTTATTTGAGGTTGTGAGGTTACTAGCACTAAACGGTGGCCTCCTGAGCCTAAAGTCTGGTGTTACTTGCACCAAAAGATGGCCTCCCAAGCTTCAAACTCGGCAGGATTGAGAAGCCGACGTGCCCCGGGCGAAGCCTCGGGACTGGACAGTACACCACCCACAAATGTGCCGCGCCCCCCGCATGCAAATCTCCACCTTGATGGTCTGCGACTGCTCCACAACTGAACCCAGTCCTTGTCTCGTTTTTCCAGGGAGGAGTGGAAAACTATACGCGCATTACTTTTTAGGGCATTTCATTGTAAGCTCAATCCATATGTGTCCGATGAAGGTGTGAAAAGTATACTGCTGATTGTATTTCAGATGATGACCGGTAATTTATGAAAAACATTGTGAAAATCGTTGGTGATGATTAATAATGGGCACATATTTCAGCTGTTTGACAGGTTTAACGGATGATTAAAGTGAATGGTGAGAGAAAAACTCATAAAACTACATGGGTGAATGGGGCTTCAGAATATCGTACTTCCCTAAACTCTGTTCTTACCACAAGCGCCGTGCTGTGGAAAATGGAATAACTTTCCAAGGCCTACATAAGAAAATTCAATACCAAACTGTGAAACGAGTACTCTCGTAGTCGCGCAACTTATAAAGCTTGGGTAGCTGAGGGATGGAAAACTTTGTGTGGTTCGATTCCCTACAAACAGTAAAGCTTAATTAGGAAGAACAAAATGGAACCATGTACGAGTATTGAGGATCGCCGCGCTTGGAGATCGCTACATTATGAATTGAACAGTTAAGAAGTAACGTTGAATTCGACTAGTCATAATTAATATGGAAATCGACTAATGATAACTTATCGAATTCAAAGTAAAATTTATAACTATTTTTTTCCTTCACTTCAGATAAATGCTGCATCTCGATATTTTCTCAATGATGAGGTTCTTACAACGGTCAACACATTTCCTTCAAGAATTGTCATATTTTAAGAAAGTAGACCGTCCATATACGCTAGCAGAGCAGATAAGCTTTGGTTTCGCGAAGCATATAAAAAGTCTGAAGCATCTTTATCTTACAGCTTGTGAACACATTCCCATTTGTCAGATAGCATAATTGGACTATTACCGAGAGGCCGAGCTAAGATGAAAATTGCAACCTACTTCACCATTGTGCCAATCGACTTATGGTTTCGTTGCAAAATGAGACTATTATTCACTTGAAAATTTTCAACGTTACAATTGAACTTTACTCAAAATTGGAGCCGTCTGCTAAGCGAATGACGACTTCAAATACTATTCATAAATGAATATTTAGGGCTGTAATTTTATGTTTTGGGTGCTCAAATTACTTCACAAACAGCGCCCGCCAAAACCGCGAACACTCGACTGCTTGATTTCGCTTATCTGTAAACAAACCTGAATTAGAAGTGGCCACAGTGGGAAGTACTCTATATAACATCCCAATCCACTCTCTATTCAGTAATCAAACTCAAATTAGAAGTAATCAGAGAGAGAAATCTTTTTATCGCATTCCATTTCACTAGGAGTTCAGTAATCAAACCTAAATTACAACTAATTGTAGTTTAAACTATTTTTATTACAATCCAGTTGACTCCACTATTTCCCATTTGCTACAGAGAATTTTCCTTCATTTTATTAGAATGAGAAATGACTTAATTTTCCAAAATTGACCATTATTATGAGCATAAACATAAAAATAAAATTCCTATACCCTGAAGCATGATCTGGTAATGAGCATAAGAAGCAACTGCGGGAATATTCCCCAGAAGCTTCCCTAGAACTCAACGTCAGATATTGTACAACTAATTCACTATCCCACTACTGGATGGTCTTTTCAGTTTTAGAAAAATTTAAGTTTTTCTGTGAGTAATTATATAAATTTTAACATTTACCTTTTTTCTTGTTCATGGTGTTGAAGACAATGTTGTAACTCTAGTTGGAATTCGTTCCTTGTAAACACTAAAATACGCTTACACCTGTCTGCTAAGTGGAACATTTCTGTCAATTCCAGCTTCAGAAATGGGAGCAGCCAGCAGCTAAACCGTTCTTACGACACTGAACTCTACAGTGGGGGCTCACTGACAATCTGTGATGTCAAGTCAATCACTAATGTGCACTCCGATTCGTTAAATGGTACGTTTCGTTTTTGATCGAGCGTGTCGGTGAACTCTTGGCTGAACAGTAAAGAAGAAGGAGAGTGAAGTAAATATATTCCAGTGAGCGCAGAATGGAAGACGAGAAAATAGGAAATGGTGCAAGAGCAAAATGTTGACAGTTAATGCCGTGGTATGAGAAGTGGCGATGTTGGGAGAGTGGCGGTGGTGGTGGAGGGGCTTGGTAGGAGAGGGGAGGGTGGAGGAGGTGGAAGAGTTGGAGGAGAGTGTGGGTAGGAGGGTGGGGGTGGTACTCGGTACGCGCCCCGCTTGCCACCTGACGCTGGCCAAGCCATTCCATCCCGGGGGGCGAGGGCCCCCCCCCGTCACCTCACTCAACCTTTCCCCGCACTCCTTCCCCTGACATTAACCCCCTCTTGTCTAGTCCCCCCTCACCCCACCTTCTCACCCGACCTCTGTTGCTCCACCGTCTCACTTCACCAACCCTGCTTGCACCCCTACCGTCTCCTGGACCTGCCCACGACAGGTTGGGTAAATGCAATACAAGAAGTGATGTTAAAACTCCCGAATTATACATATCAAAACATATACAAATATACTATATAAAAGTTGGGAATGTGCGTGATAATAAATAGATTTTTGAATGCGTTTTGATTCTATGTAAAATTATCTGCAGGTATCATGAGTGAATTTGTCAAAAATTACATCTTCAGTATAACTAGTAACGGCCACCTGATGTGAACAGTGCATGTATGCTTACGCTCAACAATAGAAAAATGAAAGCCTGCATTTGAATACTCTTTCCACATTAACTGCCCGAATACACTCGCCGCTTGAACCAGACGTTGTCTGGTTCAAGCTCAAAATTCAACCAAACATTAAAATTGGAAGAAAATCGATAGAATTAACCCAAATTTTCATTTTACGTTGTTTATGGCTTTATTTTTTTATTTCTTTCTATTTTTTATTTATTTTTTATTATTCTTTTATTTTATTATTAAAGCCCCCCCCTGCAGCCAAATCGTAAAAAATGCAATTTTTATTGCTTTAAAAAAATAAAATGTTTATTGCGGAAATTAAAAACAAGGATCTGACTTTTATTCGGTTGGTGGGAGCTACTGAGGAGAACATCATACTCGAAGAAACGTAAGAAGAATTCTAAACACTCACTTTCACGACCGTAATACGATTTATCATAAATATCATGACTTGAATTACATCATGAAACACGTTCTAAAAATGCCGTAATTATGGAGATGTCAATTCGGCAATTAGCGTCTCTCGGACCAGTCTCACCCTGACACAGTCGCTGAACACCGCACCCACCCTCCCTCACCAGCATGAAAGTGACCTTCTCACAGTGATGAAGAAATCAACCCAGAACAAGTACACAAATTTCTACGATGTTATGAGTGCGGGGTGCAAGTATAACAGTGGGAAGTGCAACTGATGCTTAAGCTCCGCAGCATAGCTCAATGATGATATTAGGCAGTCATTGTGATTTCAACCTCATCTTGTACATTAAATTGACAATATCTCTGAGCTTTCCTACATGAACAACACAGAAATTTTAGCTGAAGGAAGATAAATGTTTGAAGCCTTAAGCATAACCATGATAAAGTACTCGTAATTAGTTCTCAGGTATAAATGAGCATAATTTTTAATGGTACTTTCTATTCGTAATATTGTTTGAGCATTAAAACTTAGCATGGGCCCATAATGCCATCTCAGAGTCCCCCAGAGGAGAGTTTCCGACAGTTTTTAAGACGTAATCTCGCTAAAAACCAAAGTCTAAAGGGTTGTTTCACAATTTCATGCTGTGAATCTGACGGAGCTTAGCTGAGTCTTATGGAAATACCTGCAACAATTTCTGTACCGCCTAAAATTCGTTCAACTAAAAAAACAACATTAATGAAATGAATATTGTCGTCAAATAACATTATTTTACGATAATATATATTTAACAATGTTATTCATTTAACTATCATGAATTCTCGATCTGGTTCTATAAAATATTCTCACCAAATTAATTAGCCATACAGAATCGATCGTGTTTGCGTGAAATCGTCAGAGATCCTTCAGTGACGTCCACGTTAATAAAGACCTTACGAAGTAATTCAAATTAGGGCAAAATTTCTCCCTTGCCTGAAACGGCAAGTGACTTTTGGTGGCTCATTCGCCCATTTCAACACTGGGACTCATACAGCGCTGTCTTAAATGCTGTGTGGACTAGCAACCCTAGGTGGCACTGTTAGGTTACTTCAGTTTTAAGAAGTTCATTCTAGTATTTAAGTGGGTTAAACACTTTGAGGGGTGGGGGTCGAAGTCACTGTCGCAGTGCCAGGGCTGCATTAGTATCGTGTTCATAGACCTTTACCCACGCTTTCAGCAACTGTTCTACAGCGTTCTATAGTAGAACATCTCTCTTTGACCGCCCTAGAGATTCAAGACTACAAATGTTCTTACTAGAATAGTTAATAAGTTTATAGCTTCAGTGCGTTGAAATCCTTGCTCCACTCCATTAGCCAACGTTTGAAAAATTAAATTTGTAACCTGTCTGTTTGATTCGAACATTATCTGTGAGCATCGTATACGTCTATGCATCGTTCATTCTCATCATTCTTGCTATTGTAGAGGTGAATTTTCATTGTTTCACCATTAACAGTTTCTTCCGCGTAATATTCTTGAGTATATTTTTCACAGTAGTTTTGAAAACAAAACAAAAATAAAAAACCTTGCTTTTGGGCGTATCCACGCTCAGGTTTTAAGCAGCACTACACTTTTTCATTGCTGTCAGACACATACGAGCAAGATCCGTTCTTTAGCTTGATATATTGCAAAAGTTATTAAGCTATGATGAGAGAAGAGGACGCTTTGAAGCATGCCAGCTACCGAGCGTGGGCCTGCCGTTTATCTGTGCAAGAATCTAAGGAGTTAACGCCCATGCTGACGCTACCGCCGCAGCTCCCGAGAGGTCCGAAATAATAGACTGCTGGTGCTGCCCGCTGCGTTGGAATGAGACTTCGAGGAACGAGTTGGAAGAGCGGGCGCGTACGGAGATGAGATAACACTCTTAGAAACTTGAGAATGTTCCTCAAAATTGCTTCAACTGAAGAAGATGACGTAGTCGACCACTCAGCCCCGATATATCAGTTAATAAGATCTAGACTTACGCCAAATCTATGGCATTTTCGATGCCGTTTGTCGCAATCTGCTGGGTCGTCAGTGGTTAAATGTTCTAATACTTCACAAATTCTCAGAAAAATGATTCAATCAACAACACATAAGCGCTACTGCACAGTCAAGTCATGTAAGCTAAAAGACAATACCAAATTCAATTCGCTCACCCAAACGAAGCAGTTCACTTGAACAACGAGCCTTTATTTCAAAGGCTGTTATAAGCCCAGAAAAACACACGATATTAACTTCAACCAGGATGCTAGGGAAGTTTTTAGGATCATCGCTGACCTTTGGCCTCTAAACATTAATATGCTGATGGCGTGCCTTTTGAAGTAAGTCTTGGCACACGGCAACGCTTGGCGGTGCCTGCTAATAGTTATATGGGGAGGACACGCTGAGAGACGAGGCGCTTGCTGATCTATGGATATTGAAACAGCGAGGGACGCTCCCGTGCGGCTGTGCCAGTCGAATTTATTGGTTCATGTTAATGACTGCTGAGCTTCTGCTAATGAAAAGCTTCTTTGGCGCTTCGTGCAGCTTTTTAATGAAGTTCATCAGTCAACCTCGACTTTATGTTTGGTTTGAAACTAAAATTTTTAAGCTAATTTTTAGTACCTTCATTACTTCACGCCGAAGAAAAATGAAATTTACAACTTTCAACTTCAATGATTATCTCAATTTTATTAAAGTTTTGTGATGCCATGACATGTGTGACAACAAATTGCTTCTGAGTTCCGTGCTACGGAATGCATAAAATTGCTGGTCTCCTACGAAGCAACATTTATTTTGCAACTTATGTAATAAGACGTCGTACAAAGAACACAATGTAACCTTAAGCTCACTAAACTAGTCCAAAACAAATACTGATTGTGATGTAACAAGATTTTGTGGCTAACTGTTACAAATTAAGCTGATCTGCAGTTACGAAAGAATTTATTCTCAGTTTGAATGGTCCCCTATCCCACCAAACAGGAACAAAGGCGAAGGACTCGATGCGGCCGGTGTTGTTGCGGATACATCTGGTACACTTTGTGAAAAATATTCCTTTCATTCAACTAATTTTCATCGGTCTCGATGTAAATATTTAGCAAGAAGTGAATAATGAATAATCAGCCACCTTACGAATTTGTCTATTAGAGCGTGTGAAACGGAGGCCCGATCGGCATTATAGTCCCAGCACTAGTAGCAAGGGAGATACGGATGCCATGGTCTAGCGATGTTCTTCTAAAGATAATAACGTGCAGAAATGCGATTTTAAATTTTGACTTTATGCCGCTATAGTGAACGTGTGCCGTGTTCTGGACACTGCTGCGCGTACTGTTTACAAAATAGATATACATTTTTTTAACATGAGACGTTTATTTGAACTCTAGCTCTATTACGAGTTGCTTTGTTTGAATCGCTTAAGTATTGCATTTCTATGATTGAAAACATGTTTTTAAAATTACAGTATCTTAATTAGCTATTCATGATACGATCATGCCTGCCAAATGATTACAACCCTTTTCATATTCAAATTTCGTAGAGATTATCGGACTCCCTGGGCAAAAAATTAGTCACCTATTGGTTTTTGAGAGGTTTGTCATGAAGGTACAGGAGAGTCTGTCATGTTCTGCAGTTATTTCAACTACTCAGAAATGCGTCCTTTAGTTGAGGTGTTCATCAAACTGAACTAGCATAGCTACATTGTGCTCCTTGATAACCAAGTTTTACCATTTGCACAATATCTAAATAAAGAAAGGCATGTTGTCACCCTGTCTTTCCGGGTGACAACAACCGGATGCATTTGGCTAGAACTGTCAATAATTGACATAAAGTCATTCACCATATATCAGGCCCTTAAATTGGACAGGTACATTAAGTGCCCAGACATGAAGCCAACAGAAAATTTGCGCAACCCCCTAGAATGAAAATTTAGAGGTCGAGAAGGTCGTCCACGTACTGTGCCCGAACTAAGAGACCAATTTATGCAGTCCACAACTCCACAACCTGCACATTAAGGCACTTGTAGACTCAATACCACGCAGAATTACCGCCGATATTGGTGCTCGCGGAGGTCTTTTACCAGATTAGTAGTAGGAGACCAATTTTTCGTCCGGGGAGTTTACATTTGATAACAGTAGGGAAAATAAAAATACAAGTACACCACATCTAGACATTGATTGCCTAGATGCTGAGTGCTAGAGCTATATATGCATTGCCATCGAGATATAGCACAGATGAATCGAACATTGTAGTGAAAACAAAGGAGATTTTTCATTTCTTAGACAACAAATAAACTGGCTTCAAGCAGTAGCGTTTACAAATGCTGTTAGACTAGCCCATGTAAGCCTAATTTCTACCTGAGATAAAAATTGAGAATACGATTTACGTAGAATATTTGTCAATTCAACCAACAAACGTGTATTGAAGCACATCCAGCCATGAATTTATTGATGGCAAAAATCCACGTCGATGTATGGGTGAGGGCCCCCAAAGACGTGTGAGGGCACGACCCCCGCCGCCGGTCGTGCGGCGCCTGCCGCAGTCCGAGCGCTCCCGTGGCTACCTCTGCTACCAAGCGTGCGTTCAGCTCCGCCGTGTGAATGCATTAGAATAAATTGACCGGCAGGGTGCCGTCCGCATCACGATACTAGCTCTCCATGAGAAACTGAGCACGAGCACGCAGCCAATGCCATCAAGTGGACCCAGACGATAGTACGACCAAACCTTACACCAGCAGAGATGTTTTCCGTCCAGTCAATGCGGAATGAGGTTTTCGTAATCCTAATATGAGAATAGTTAAATTTCCCTATTATTCAAAAGCACGAGTGCCGTTCATTCTGAGTACGATGTTGAAGTGTGACTATCTTTCAAAGTTTTCAATTAAAATCTTTTTCAGATAGCTTGTGGGCTGGATATCAAAATTCACCATTGCCTCCAAATTAGATTATTGCTGAGTAAGGCAAGACTTGCGCTATTTCAGACTTCTCGATGAAGTATGAACATCATAAATTTGCACGAATATCACGTGTGATTTATAACAGCAAACGTAGTTTTCGCTTTAGACATATTCACCATTTAATATTAACTATTTTCCTACAGTGCGTCACCAGAACAATATTGTTTTAACAAAGCCAAATGTAGGTAATATGATTGCTAAAGTACTCAAGGCATTTTCAAATGCCTTAAAACAATAGTTTTTATAGATAGGAATATGTACATTTAACTGAAATTATTCTAATTTATTTGTGTGAAATTTGTTATCAAATACTGTTCAAGATTTGTACCTTCACCTCTTTTGCCCCAAATTAATCTCCATTTAAAACTTAAATGGAGATTAATTCGTTTACCCATTTTACAAATTAAAAGAGAATTCAGAGAACAATAATTAGCTCATCATTCATTTCAAAAGTGGCATTTACCCCTAGTCAAATGACACTGTAGTCTGCTCATCATCTTTATTTCCCTACGTAACATGAGCTCATACTTCTGAAATAGCTATCCAGGACTTTTTATAGAATGTGATTCCGTTTGGTTGAAGAATTTTAACTGGACTAAAAATGCATAAAAGGAATTATAAAATTTGATAAAAAAGGAAAGTGTGGAATAACATCATAATCTTCATCGCCAGTTGTGTAAAATCCTATTTTCAAATCGAAATTTACTAGTGATTTCAATTAATTTTAACATTCAATTCAGAAAATGATTTTTACACTGTACCAGCAATCTAAATGGTCAAGAAATTCTATTAATGAAGCATCATTTCCTTCTTTAGATCTATTGATTTGTACCTATTTTTAGTACTTGTCATGTGGAGGAAGAACAAACCCGACTAGAAACAACTGGTGATTCTGCGATGGGATTTACTCCAAAGCATCTCGAATGCACCACGTTGGACGTACACAGAACCCGCAATCACTGAATGCCGATTATTTGTACTTACGTAGAGTGATTTCCTATTAGTGTCACTGTGAAGAAATGAAGAAGTACGATTGACCTGCACGGCCCCTCAGAATATGTGAACAAACTTACCAAAATATAGATTCATAAGTTACTTCCGAGCTCTGTCAAATTCTTAAGCCCGGCAATGATACGTTTGGATAAAATAATTGTAGTCAAGAAAAGTGTTCAACCAGTGAGAAATTCTAGCCAAGTGCTCCTCAGTCGATCTGGCTGATGACATCTCTGCTGATATTTATTGCATAAGGAGGCGTGAAGACAAAAGAGCGTTCCTTACGAGCATCGAACATTAGCCTACGGCAGCTTTCAGCAATGAGTTTATCACGGGAAGTATTCAAAAACATGGAACGCGTACGTCGGAATTAAGTGGTCTGAAGCATCCTCAGTCTTACGGAAGCTCGTGTTGAGCTCGGGACCAGCTCAGGATAATTGGTTAATGGACTTGGGCACTGAAAACACCAGCTTTAGGTGGAGTCTGCAAAGATGTCAATTTGACAGCTGATAGCGGAGGCATTTATGATTCTTTTAGCTCAGTTTAAGTGAAGTTACCTTCTACAGGTTTCATTCGGAAAGGCTGATAGCGTTGATGATGTTTTATTTTTTCAGGCACTCAGTGAGAGCTATCCAGTTCAGAGACAGTCACAGACGAAAGTGGCTAGGTTTGCTTCTTCTCTCTGGAAAAATATGCGTGCTCCCACTGCGCCCACTGCATAATAATATTTTTAAATAAATTCATCAAAAAGCAAGTCACATATATCATGAACAGGAATGACATATTCTCCATAAACAATAACGTGACTATTTTAGATTGCACCAATATACTAGGGTATTCAACCAACATTGTCCCTTCTTGTTGACCTATAACCAAAAACAGACAATTTAAGTTTGCGCGAATTTCATCATGAATTCTGAATAAATTACTGCACGAAAAACGCGAGCTCATAGAGCTTAGGCCCCCCTGATATATCATAGATGTATATGGATGGTAGCTAGAGTCACCATTGCAGCCACTGTCCAGCGCAGTCAGCGTTATCGTGTTACTTAAGCCATTCGATAAACAGCAAATTCAACCCGACTGAGTGCCCGACATGGTAGGCTTACAAAACATGTCGTGTCCGAAAGAGAAAAAGCGTTATCAGAATATTGCGCTATGCCTGGTTGACTAATTAGGACCATGTATTTTCAGAATGACAAAAAGCGCTCAATCTTCCGTCATTTTCACCGCTTATCGCAGTGATTCTGATAGCTGGAACCCACTTGAGGAACAAGCATTATGCTACAATTTTAGGTTGTCGTGACTGTTCTCCCCTTCGATTTTAAGGAAGCATTATTCCTTTTTCTTGTACTTTAGCTGCCCGCTCAAACGACGAGGACAGACAGAACTTAAACTAATGTGCATCGAATTTACGAAATTTAGAAATATTCTCTAACATACATATACTCGTACGAGTATTATATCATTTTTGTTACTGAACTTTTTAAAAAATTCATGTAATTATTTTTTCAGATGAATGTCTTACGGGACACTGCTTATTATTATAATTTTTAAGCTTATTGTTAGAACAAAGAATTTTAAGCTTCGCTGGTCGCTCGCCCCTTCTCTGGGACTCAAGGCGCCTGCAGCAGGTGCGGTAGAAAAATATATTTGTTGACTTTAGCTTAAATTTGGGCGGAAATGACGACAAATTTTTAGTAAAATTCTCGTAATGTATTAGCTGAATAAAAATTTGAGCATAAGAACATTCTCAGTACAGAAAATTTTGGAACAAGTAATTTAGGCGAGAAAAATTATCAACCTAAAGATTCGCCCCAATTGCAAGTCAAAATCCACAAAAACAAGCCATAGAGTAGATCAGTATATGGAGCAGAAGCCCGCTTTTTTATTTCTAGTTTAACCTTTTGCATAATTTCTGGTCCATTCCGGTATACTTCCTGGTCTACTCTCCGGTATAGTTTCTGGTATACTCTCCAGTATACTTTCTGGTCTACTCTCTGGTGCACGCTTTGGTCTACTCTCTGGTGCACGCTTTGGTCTACTCTCTGGTATACTTTCTAGTTTATTCTCTGGTATACTTTCTGATTTACTTTCTGGTATACTTTTGCTATACCTTATAACATACATACTTTCTGGTCTACTCTCTTCCTTCTGCTCACTCGAGATATCTTTAGTAATTATTGATTGTCTCTAAACAAATAATTCTATCAACCAGTACAGCATATTGAGAGGAATAATGTAATGTTGCAGCATTACGAACTATTCTGTGTCTTGATTACTTGGCGTTAGAATAAAGTTTTCAAGTTTATGAAATTGGTTTAAACTTGAAAATTTATTTGCGGTGAAATGCTTTTTTCCAGTTTGTCTGTGGAACATAATTGTGTTGTTGAAGGTCGCCTAAAAGAAGTGCCCCTTAAGATAATGCCTGGAGAAGTAATGAATTACTTCCAGGCCGTACACATGCCTGGAGAAGTAGTGAAGTGGGTCGAACACATGATGCCTGGAGAAGTAATGAAGTGGGTCGTACACATGATGCCTGGAGAAGTAATGAAGTGGCTCGTACACATGATGCCTGGAGAAGTAATGAAGAGGCTCGTACACATGATGCCTGGAGAAGTAATGAAGAGGCTCGTACACATGATGCCTGGAGAACTAATGAAGAGGCTCGTACACATGATGCCTGGAGAAGTAATGAAGAGGCTCGAACATATAATGCCTGGAGAAGTAGTGAAATGGGTCGTATACATAATGCCTGGAGAAGTAGTAAGATGGGTCGTGCACATAATGTCTGGAGAAGTAGTGAGATGGGTCGTAAACATAATGCTTGGAGAAGTAATGAAGAGGTTCGTACACTTCATGCCTGGAGAAGTAGTGAAGTGGATCGTACAAAACTCGTAGCCACACTCATAGCTGTCATCGTAAGAAGAATCCAGTAGGCAATGCTAGGTAGCAGCCTTTCTTAATTCATATGCTGAGGTCATTGAAATGAAATGCCGCTTGGTAGACACTTAAACTCGAAGGATAAATGCAAATTGGCGGTGAAAAGGGTTTTGGGGAATGGCCTCAGCATGATAATAAGGTCAGCACTATTGCCTCCAGACATGCTTCCCCCATCTACTAGACCAAAACATTTACATAATTGACTCACTTATGCTGGAATCTACACTGCGAAAATGCTATTGTCAGAGCAACAACGTCTAGATACCATCACTGATATATGTACACCGACGCCAACCGCTCCGATAAGGTCACTCTAATTACTCTGTATAGGTTTGAATATCACGTTTGAGAGGAAACATCGCAAATCCCGTTTTGTTAAAAAAAAAGAAGAATTTCTATTCGCTAGCAGAAAAATGGATGTCTTTTCTGAAGTCCTTTATAATAATATTCAAAAGTGATCGGTTTGATAGAGCAGCAAATCTCGATTCCTCTCTCTCATGTAAGATACGAGTAGAGTAAATACTGTAGAAAACTCAAGTAGTTCGAATGAAACAATGAATACAGGCAAATATTCAATCTGATCTAAACATACGAATTATGGAGCAAGACTTCGCTTTGCCTATTTGTATTGAGTACGCTTCAGCTCGAAATTTTTACGTAGTAATCAGGTTAAACTATCAATTTAAAATGACCATTCTGATAAAAAATATGCTTGTAAGTAACCGCATAAACAGGCAATCGTTTCGAGAGTCAGTCAGAATGTGAGCCGACAAATGTTTTAGATTATTGTGTGGGCAGGTAATGACCTATAAAATAGAATTTAGAATATAAGTTTTGTTGAACGCCCAGCAGAAGGAGCAGATATGTCCATTGTCGAAAAACGTGCAAAAGACGAAGCCCTCGAGCACACATTCGTAGCTCAGTGGTACTCATCTTTTGTCATTATTATCGTCTTTGCGGACGTCTAATGAGGATAATAGTTCATTAAACTGCTCACAACTTGGGCGAGAGAAGCAGATGCATCAAGTGATTTTATGTTCAAAAGTGTGGGCTTTGTTCATGATGAGACAGACCGTCCCTGGTCCCAGACTGTGGCGATTGCGGGTCATTCCAGTGATGATTAATGCATAATTAAGGAGACTTCATCTTTCTGAATACCTGTTAGACTTGCCTACGATCATCAGTCATGTTTCAGATTACCCACACCAAGGGCGTGCGGTCGTTCTGGGCTTCATTTTGCAAGTGTGGAACACATTCTCAGTCCGACCTATCAGGATGCCACAAGTTCAGCGTCGTTTTATTCTACTCCGAATAAAGAAATCAAACGTTAGCGATGCGACATGAATGTTTCTATGAGAAACGTACAGCTGATAGAAACGAAAACTCATTCAAACACCAGATTAACGTGGGTTATTATTCAAAAAAATTATTTAGGTAAAACGATCTTTAGGAAAGACATTCCTTCATTTATCGTTGCCTAAAATAACGTCGAAAAGAATAAACTCATACTGTTGAAGGACAGCAGGTAATTTTTGGAATTTCTGATTGAGAACACCACCAACACTGAAAAATTACTGGCAGTTGAGAAGGAAGTTATTTTTTCATTAAGTTAGCGTGTCGTGGTATTTTCTGATAGAAAATTTGTGAGCAGGACTGTATCTTAAAGAGCGAAGTTCACTCCGTGAGGCAAAACCTATAAAATAAAATTCTGGCCTCAGTTCTTTTGGGAAGTGAGGTGTAGAATTTGTTAACGCTCAGTCTGGGTATTGTTACATGATTGACTTTTATCGTATATTCTTTAGAGGTCGTATTTTAGAAGGCACTTTAGGAAGATCGTTAAGTAAAGCCTAATCTTGGGTTTGGTGAGATTTTAATGACCAACCAGACGTGAGCCAAGGTACCTTGAAGTGCCTCTGTTGAGCTCCTTTATAAGTTTATGAATAAATTTGAAATACATCACAAGTTGTGAATGATTTGTGGTGAAATATTAAGGGTTTCCTCGCCGCAGTATAGCAGGTAGTTATTCACATCCTGGAAAGCGAGTTCATTCTAATTAGAGCATCCCGTGGACTGGCGAAGGCTGTCCGAAATTTGCTTTGCTTTTCCTTGACCGCCATGCAAAACATATACAGTGAGGCCTAGAGCGCCAGCGTTGTGCCCCCAGTTATCAGAAGGGATATTAAAAATGGTATGTCATCACTCGTAGGTCGTTAGTCCATACACTGGCCGCTGCCACGGCTATTAAGCAACCCTTCTTATGCCATTAGCTTATCCTCACTGGAAACGCCGTGGCCCAAAGATCGTACCAGAAAAAAGGTACACCATGCGTGCCTTGTGCTGCCACTCAGAATTAGGTTCGGCAGACCATTAGTGACTATCGAAGTCCAACCACATCGCCAGAACAGAAAGATTGCTCCACTTGGAGTGACTTCTTCTGTTTTGTTCGCGTTAGGCTGGGTTGTCTTCATTTCTTCACATTGGAAAGATTTTCCTTGTCTTTCAGCGGTTTGATAAATTAGCTACGTTCGCATGTGTGCGCAATCGTACTTCTTTCAACGTATGGGTTACTTGAGGTCCTTCAGCTCATGCTATTTCTGTATTCGACATCCGTGAGAAAAAAATATATAATAGAGTAAATTGTCACCCCAGAATTTGCTTTTAGATTTTATCGGGATGGAAATCATACTTGCAAGCATTATCGGCTCCTCAAATTTTTAAAACTGATCGAAAAAAATTGAAGCTTAAGGAACGAATAGCATATACTTGACCCATTTCGTACTGAATATTCTGATAGTTGGAGGCTCAATGTTTTTTTTATAACTGAAGACCTTAATTTTCTGTTCTCTTCCTCTCTAACGGTTTTTGACTACGGCAAATTATTTGACAAATAATGACTGAATTCAGTTAACGAATTACTTTTGCAGTTAGTCACTTCATCTTAACAGACGACTGCAAGTTACAAACGTCCCTTAGCCCTTCCCTGGCGTGATCCTCACTCATAAATGACCTGCGCAGTGATCGTAATAACGATACTACGTACCCCTGGATCGCCGGGAAAGAAATCGTTGTCGTTTACGTTGACCACACTACAGAAAGTGACGCTCTTCCTCCCCAGGTAAGAGCAGTTCGTTTCTATTGTAAAATAAATTGTACCTCTTAAAAACATGGTCAGGACCTGCTCTTCAAATGACAGTCGTCAAAACAATGACACCACGTTCTCTCCGCTTCCAAATTGTGTCCCATGACGCTCTCTCACCTTCAGACCGTCATGCAGCGTCCGCACTAATTAGAGTGCCTTCACAATCTCGGTTCAGAAATTGCTGGGCCTTCGCAATTATTGAGGCGAAAGCAACTTACCGAACGGTGGATTAGATGCTCGTAGACAAAACTGGGGAGTAAGGTGCGTCATTTGGGAATATATATCTCAGTAATGAATGCTAGTATCGCACAGAAACCATTTAGATACACGAGGCCTTTTGTGATCCAAAAAAGTGACACATTTGACCATAGGGTACCTTGGAAAAATCGCACTACGCACCATAATGCTCGAATAATATTGACATACATGATGAACGAAGTTATCTTGGATTTCATTACTTTTGAATTTGTTTTCGGCATTTTTTAAATAGATGTGTTATAAATTGAAAAGGCCGGCACCTATAAAAGTCTGCAATATTCAGAGTCATCGGTTCACATATTTGACGTTAATTTGTGAATGTGCCTCCTTTTATAGTTCTGGTTAAGCTTGCCGGTTGAAAATTAGGCTTTTTTATTTCTTTTACACAAATAAAGTGATTTATGACCCACAATTTGTGTCATACGGAAGCAAAAATGAAGATGAAATGAAAGGCAGTCCGGGCCCGTACGATCACTGTAGACCTCAGGACAAGAAGAAGCCACTGAGGCGCCGGCACAGAAGTTAATAATGTTTACCCCGCTAACGCTCAGCGTCCAGCCTGTTTTCGACTCCTAAATGGTTTTACTTTCTGAGGTTGAAAGGAACGTTCCTGAGCTCCGTTTTGAAGACGTGAACCCTTTTTATGATCTATGACAATGACCTTCAGGTCCACGACGACGATCCTTAGTCTCTGGGCTTACAGTTCTATAGTTCGCCAAGGCAGCTGGGCCGAGAGAGGGTTGAGCTTCTTCATTTCACGAAGCGTTTCTTTCCTTATTTCACTGGTGTCAAAAATACATCTACCGCCCAACCTCACTTCAAATGAGTTACCTGAGTATACTGGTGTGATTTCATTTTAAAGTGAAAAACGGACAAACAAATAGTCTTAATTCTCGGCACTTGTCAGTAAGAATATATGTTTAGTTGCCCATAGGACGGACGAATTTCTAATATTTTGCAGCCGACAAGGTAAATATGAAAAATTCAGGAGAATCATCAGCCAAATTTATTTCTGACACTTGCATCAATGTTTAAAGCGAATGCATATTCCGAAACTTCATGAGGGCGCTTCATTTTTTAATCCATTCCTAGAAAAGAATTATCATTGAGCCGGTGTACTATTGATTAGCTCTTTCAGAAGAGATCTCATTTGTAACTCTGGTGTCAACGACGGGAAGATGCACATTAATAAAAACTTAGTATTGAAATTTTGCTGGAATGCAAGATCTAAAGTGGTTCGATAGATAAAATGCAAAATCTGCCATATTTTAGCTGATTTCTCAGCAAAAATCAAAATATTTGTTGTCCACAAATTCATCAAGCAAATAATCTATAAAACAAGACAGATTATTAGATTTGCTTTATGGTGGCCAGTCAAGTACTTGTTCCTACGGCTTTTCAATCTGTCATATACGAAATTCATATCGACGTATAAAAGTTTGACTCTCAATGATTTTAAGTGAACACGTATCATAAACATCGAGCGAAAGCCCTCAGCTTAAAATTGAATTGTGCGTTTGGGCTTTAAGCCTTTCAGCAGAGGTCGTCTGGGCATCATCACAAATTTAATGGAGAATTTGAGACTTGAATAAGCATTGCTAGGAACAGCTCAATATTTTTTGGACACAGCTCGTTCACAGCCGCACGAATAGGTTAAGCGAGTGGCGTTGTTACCAGTTAGACAAGAGTCCAACATCGCTCCAAGTGTTGCATCGCTGCTACTGCTAGTGCCCTCACTGGCAGCCCCGAGCGAGGGGAGACATGTCTGAGGATGGCGTAACTACGCTCGTGATGGTGACGGCAGACAGAAGCGTGATGCTATACAAAGCCCCAAAAGTACTAGCGAAACGTAAATTTACATTTGAATGAGCTCAACATAGTGAATTAAGATGATGCAGTTTTGAAAAACAGACTGATTTCACGATTTATCTGTTAGCTAGTCGTCAGAAATTTTGCTGTGATGTTGAGCACACATAATCTTCAAATCAGTAAGACTGACCATTCAATTTGAAGTTATATTTGTTATATCTCTCTGACGAATGCTGCTAGGAAAACTCAGTGATGCTTTATTAATCAGTTTCTGAAACTATCTCCACTCCTCGAACTGTTCTCCCACACTTTTAACAGTCTCATACTGTTTCAAGACCTATACTATAATAAATTTGTGAGGGATCTTCCGTAATTGATTCCGTGAATAATGCTATACTTTAATCCATAGACTGAAGCATAAAAGTCCGGTTTAGTCTACTGACTGAAGTATAAAAATCAATCACAGAACTCGTTTTACGCAACTGAGTTATTTTCAGCCTCAATGTGGGCTCGAAATGATTGCTCTTCAAAATCATCGAGTTTTTTTCGAGGTCCAAGAGTCATTTCCATTGGTCAACTTTGGTCTGTGGATGCCCAGCTGCTGATTTGGGAAAAATAGTGCCAAAAATAGCTGCCGCTGGCATTACAACCTCTGCATTATTCCCCAAACCTGGGAAGAAAAAACCGGTCTCAGTTACGCCCTTCAGTAGCTCATTAGGTAGCAACGTGTTATTAGGGACCCAACCAATGAGAAAAAGCTTATTGGTAAATTATGGAAATAACAAGAATTTTGGCCACTTCCAATCGTAAAGATGCGGGTTTCTAGGACGTTTGGTCCTTTTTGATCACTTCAAGAACATGCTGGAAATGAAGGCTCTCGTTCAAGAGTCGCTTATAAGCTGTGTTTAAAAATGTGCTACTAAGATATTGTTATGTCTGTGAATTTTATGTTTGCTCTGCTGATTAAGATAAACTTTTACGCTTTTGCTGTAGTGAAATGCAGTCCCAGTGGAGAATGTTAAACTGGTTGTGGACAGTATCATCTTTAGTTCGAACGAGACACGACAGTTTTTTGCAAACTTACTTTTAGTGTCCATGATTGTATTTTGGTTATAGCAGTATTTTAGTTTATTAAACGCAAATTAAAGTATTTGAGCAATAAATTTGCCAAGGTAAGTATTAGGGGTATTACTAAACATGAGACAATCCTAGAAGTCGTTTCGATTAAAGATCTGCCGTTCATTGATTCATGAATAATTTGTGAAAATGATCCGACTTCTAACAGGGTTTCTGTTCACCTGCTAAAATTCTATTCAATGTGGCTGGAGTATTTTAAGATAATATGTTCGCCTTGTAGCATTTAATTCTTCACTCAGAATCTTCTACCACCAAAAAATTGCCCCAAAGGATGCGATCATGTTGTAAAACGATGACTCTAACCTAACCATCTTAGTTTTGAAATCAACTATACAAGCTTCTACCAAAATAATATATGAGTGTTAATTCTTCCGCTCTGTCTTTTTTTACGGTGAAAAATTTTAAGCCATGTTGTCAATGCGATGAGCAGCCATCATTATTGTCGGCAGATGAGTGAAATGATGCGTATTTTGGCCGTAGAATTCTTCCTCGAAGGGAATGACGGACCTGTGACGGCCCAAATGAGTGCTGCTCGGAATACTAACATAAACCTTGAGCAGAATATTTTTCGAGGTCTTCCTGGAGCTAAGGTCTTTGGAGCAAGTTGGTCAGCTGCTGATTGCTGCAGCTACCTACGTAGAGTCTGTTGACAGAGACTCGGTTAGAATATGCGTGACATGAAACCGACTTGGAGACACGGGTAGCTATTAATTTTTATTATTCTTTGCACAAGATTCTTGCAAGACGTATATTTCTGAAAAAAGAAACTGTTAAAATCAGTAATATCTGAAGTCATCGTAGTGTCTTCTGAGAGTATGACAGACGATTATATTCTTAGGATGACTATGGTGAGTCCTCATAACCTGAGAACGGAAAGTTTGTTATTTTATGTTAATCCCTTTCAGGGATTTGGCGTTGAGATACTAAAACATAATTTTGTAATTACCTCTTGTGGTGTACTTGCATGCAAGAGACAAAAGTAGCAGTGATCAGGGTTAATAATATTCCTCACATTGGAAATGTAATTTCATTAACAGTAATAAAAACTTCTGCGGAATGATAGCGTGCGTAAAGTAACTTTCACGTGCTTCGATCATCTGATCAAAACACGTGGAAGTTACTTTACACACCCTGCACAGGTACTTAATGAACAGAATGTACATGCAAGCTTTTGGTACTAGCACTCATTTCCACACGTCCCTTTGTTGTGCTTTGCTGTGCGTCTGAATGTATAGTAGCAGGAGTAGCACATGAGCCGCTAAGTATGCGCTTAGGAAATTTACTTCAAGTTGTACCTGAATAAAGATATTGTAGACTTCAGGTTTCTATGAAGTTCGTAGAAAAATTCCTGAGTAGCTGCTCTTCTTGATAGTACGTGAGGTATGAAGATAAATTCAGAGTACACAAATACGCATTCAATTGTCATTTCACACATCATGTTTTTGCTTTGCAAGCTTGCTGGCCTCTCGGCAGGTAGACTGAGGAGCGTGTGGTGCCGAGCGGGACTGCGGTGTCCTCACAGACGTGCGGCATCACGCTCGCTGGCCCACTTTGTGGCGCCATAAAGGCTTCGTCAAACACGTTGAAGTGCACACACCTCGTACTTAAGTGGCATTTCCTTGGCTTTGATCAACCGGAGCAAGCAGAATACCTTGTCCCTTTAGTGAGAAAAGAATTCCGTGAGTGCAAAATGCAGAAATTTGAGCAGGTAAGTCAAGTTTGCTAGTTCCATCGTACTATTCAAAATTGAATGCAGGGCGACTGGCTTTGTACGTAAAGTTCGTTTTCTAAATGTCTCATACATGAAGGAAATTTTTTTGTTCCATTATTTGTCTCACAGAGTCGCCATGTCGTGTCGTAGTTTTGTTATGAAACAGTGACATATTGAAGTGCAGGACATATAATTTAGGAATCTCTTTCAAGATATTAAGCCCTACAACACGTTAGGAGTGCGTTAGAACTTAGATTTCACTTGCCAAGAAATACTTTCGACAATACAAGTCCAAAAAATTCCACATATATCTTCGAAATTCAAATCTTGGAATTGGATCCCTACTTTGCTTCATGCCTTTGTCCCCAAGTTTCCTCTCAAAGTGATTCACCTGGGCTCAAAATGTTCACGGGGTTATAATTCACTCCAAAGGGAATAAGCATTGAATTGGGTTGTGCTTGAAAAATGATTCTTTTAATTAATTAAAATACTCTATTTACTTTGACAGAATAATTTCAATGAATTCGATGCATGTTTCTCATAGCTTGGAATCCTGTTTATTTAGAAAAAGTGCCTCGTGCCGCACAAGGCATCGTTTTCGAAACGTAAAGTTCTCCTAGACTTGTTCCTTTTTCCTTGTCGCTAATCCTTCTTTTGAAAGGCTCGCTCCCCGTAGCGTGCCAAGAATCAAGCGCACGTCTCACCGCCAAAAAACAGGTTTCATGCTCGAAAAAGTCCCCGACCACGCGCTCGATTTTTACGAAATCCTTCTCTCACGTCGCTCAATGGGTCTGGTGTAGCCAGAGATTGTAAAGAAGGCAATTTGTGCTGTACAATAGAACACCGAACAAACTTTGGCAATTTGAGAAGAATGTTCTTTGAGTCTCTAAAAAAGACATAGTGTCAATGCGTTCGTCGTTAACGGCGTGTTCAAAAATGCCTCAGAAGTGTAAGTTTCTCGAAAAATATCGTCCACTGGAAAGCGTGGGAAACACTTTTAGAAACGCTGCTTATAGCCCAGAATTTCGGCTAAAATTGGTTCGTGAAGAAGCCTGGTGGGACTTGAAATAAAACAATTTACTTAAAATCGAAAGTTATTGCAGCAAAGCTAATGAATGTCCTTAGAAGTGAACTTAAGATTTTGCTGTAACGTTGACATTAGGTATTATCGTTGTTATGAAAATGTAATTCCTAATTCATATAATCTAGTACTCCTAATAGTTACGAAACACATTATGGCAACAAGTGCTGTCTGAGTGCAAATCTTGAACCATAGGACAACTTCTGCTGTCAAAGATAATACATTACATTTAAATTTAAAATTAAGTTCCTTCGCTTAGTTTTCAGAACATCAAATTCAATACATTATGAAGATAACTAAACACTCATTTGAAATCTCCATAGAATTTGAATCGGTAATTTACACGTCAGTGATAATATGCCTTAGTCTTAAAATTCTTACCAGCCCTATGCAAATTGTGCTTCATGATAAGCAAGACGTTTAATATTTTTTGGATTGACGTAGCCACAAAGAATTAACCATTCAAACATTCAGAATACGAAACGTAGTAACTTTACATGGATTTAGTTCTAGCTGATGCATTAATGAAGCTCCTCTGAACAGCTGCAAGCCGATGCCGGTGGATGCATCTTCCTTTTTCTGGAACTTCATTAAAAACCTACCGATCCATTAGAGCGCAGTCGAACCCAAGCCAGGCCTCCATTCAGACCAATTTGTATCTAATTTCCCTACCTTAATGATTTTCAAACACTACTGATTGAACTAATATTCAAGGGCTAAAAACACCGTCAACGTCGACAGCACAGACGCGCTTCTTGGGCAGCTCCGTAATTGCGTCGGCTTCAAATGGACCTTTTTTTACGAACCATGAACTGCTTTTTGAAAGGAGGGAGTAGGACACTTGCCTCTAGTTTCTAATTACAGAATATCAGTTTCCAACGAAGAAAGTAAATGAGAACCATTGTCAAATCTGCCAGAAGATGGCATAGAGGTATAATTCCGTAATGCTCTGAGAGCTCTTACTCGCCCTGTTGTCTCACATGAACTACGAATTTTCAAAATTTGCTTCTAGTATTTTTTGTCGTCATTCGTCAAATATTTTTTGCTCGATATTACAAAAATGCAACGCAATGACCATTTTATCAATAAAAGTTTATCACTATTATCGTGGAAAGAAGCGTCTTTTGTAGAAATTCTAGGCTGAAATTTTTATTACTATCCATCATAATTTATTGATAACATACAATAACCGTCAAATATAATTACACTTAAGACACGTATGAGCTACTGTTTAAAGAAAGATGGAAAATTTTTGACCCTCTATATTTAGAAGCTGAACACTTTGAGGATGTACGTGGGATGGCAGCACTGGGATCTGGAGGAATCTTGGAATTTAAGGGTGGAGATTTAATACAAATGAACAGAAATGTTAAGGTTAATGCCATTAATAACTTGTTACAAGGATCATAAGAGGAATACAGTGATCTCTAGGATCCGTGATCACAAGGATCACAGATCCTGATCGATAACCTGAAAAAAAGATATGTACGACGCCTGTAAAAGGCAGCTCTGTGATCCCTACGTAGAGTGAAAGGTGCCAACGTGTTAGGTGGCGCGACGCACAATACTGAGACTCTTGCATTAAAGAAGTAAGCCTGCGTCCACAGTGACTGTGCACTTGAAGCGAAAAAATAAACTTATGGCGTCAGATTTTACTCCAATAATTAAGAACGAATTCCTTGACTTTTTCAAAAAGGTTTTAGAAAGTCGTTTTCACCATTTCAAATTCGTGGCACGAATCAATAAAAATTTATCGAGTATGAGCCTCGGATTTTGCCTCACTTCATACCTAAAATTGCTCTTACAATGCCATTGGACATATATTTTCTGAGCAGATTCCTATCCATAAATGATAAAATACAATAGTCAATTAAGACTCTGAGTATCCATAATAAGTGCCTTCAAAAGTTTATTCATCACCTTCATTACTATTACATGAGTAATGGTATGTTTTTTATTGAAATATTATTTAAATTAATGCAAAAAATATACAAATAGTAATCTCCGTATGTACGAGTACATGTAAGATACGGGTTGCTCTTTCAGGTTTAAATGGGAACGATAAATTTGAGGGTACTAATTTAATGTAATCCTTCTGCTTGAATAATCGTTACGAAGATTAAAGTGAAATAGCACGATCTTTTGGCAGGGGATAAAGTATAACCTTTACTGAACGATTTCATCATAATTGAAATAAGCTAATGATTAATCCTAATTCCGATGACTTGATAACCTGATTGAAGTAAGTGGAATAATTTTGAGCTTCCTAATTATCTAAATCAGTGTAGCGTGAAATATTTTATGATTACTCCTAAATATTTTGACTGTTTCGTTTGAGAAATTAAATAAACCAATAAAATGTGCCCGCCAGGTATTTGGCTTAGGGCAATTTGACTAAGCCCTTTCATTGTTGAGTGTTTAGACTCTAATACCTACCTTCAAATAGCGTCAGTCATGCAGTGCGTTAATTAAAGCCTACCGAGAAAAAGGAGCGCTTGGAATAGTATATATTCTTCGGTGTGCTAGTCCCATTATCTGCAGTGCGCACTCGAAGCCTTAATTGAATAATTGGAGTTCTTTCCTAACAGAACTTCG
>VOMN01115264.1:0-10747 GCA_014899125.1 Orchestia grillus
GAACGCTTCAGGGTACACGGTCCCCACCGCTCATCAAACACCCCTCCGTTGTCTTAACTTGTTCTAACCACTTTACAGACACGGTGCTTGCTGCTTGGCGGAAAGCATGGCGTCTGACACAGAAAGTTTCGAGCGTGCTGACGCCACATGCGTTCTCGTAAAATGCATTGTTAAATTTGTGGGGAATATTACTGTTAATGGCTTCGAGAGGATTTTTCCGCTTTCATTATCTTCAATGCAAACTGGCACTCGTAGTTACGGAAATAGATATTTCGAGGTCACGATCATGTCAAGTGGCAAGTTTTTGTTCAGATTCGCGAGCGACATCCGCTCGACCAGGAGAAAGGCACTTGAAGAAAAAAAGAGAGCCAATTTTGTTTAACACCGAATTGGGCTGTCAGCAACTTACTATGGAGCGATGTAGTGGACCGGTGCACTATGAAATATAAAGTATTCAAAAAAACTAAAATTCTTCAATACCTACTCATACATGATAAAATTTACTCTGTTTTCTTTTATATAGATAATCGATTCTTATTAGTTGATAAACTTAATTCATCACGTGATAAGGCCACCAATTGGGACAAATGATGCATAAATCGCAACAACAATCAACAGAGCGTTACGTGTTATTTTGCTGCCTTAACTAGCGCCCTACAAATAAGGCATCAAAAAGAATTTTCATACGGGTAACATTGCCGTGATAGCAAGATAACAGTAAAGGTTTTCAAGTAACTCTTTCTATGACTTCTCTAGATATTGCTATGTTTTTCCGAATTTTTATCTTATTGAACAGAAAAATAGAAACTAAAAAGTACCACGTAATTCAAATTCAGGTACAACATTCTTAAGAACCCTTAGTATTAATACTAGCGAGCCTTACCTTTTCTGTCAGTGAGCGCAGAGAATGTGTGTCTGGAGATACCGCTTCACTTGCCAGCAGCGCCACAGCCGTACTGACTCCCTCAGAGCGCGCCGACCCCTGAGCAGGTACTGTTACGAGCCTGCGTCTGGTATGGCCAGAGCGTGGCGGTTCGCTGCAGTTTCTCACGCAGACATGCCGCCTTGCCGGTAGCATTACCGTGTTCCCAGGCTCGAGCGGTACGCTAACGACTTGAGGGAGAGCAAACGGGTTAACGTTTTGAGTGGTATCGTCGATTATATTTTCGGGAATAAATGTCAGATGAGATGTATGTCGCCGAAAAATTTATTTATAGCTGTTTCTGTAGCATAAGCACCGTATAGGGTATAATTCAATGCCATTAAATGGACGAAGAAGTAAAGTCAGACTTACAAAGAGGAACAAAAAACATAGGCAGAAGAGATGAATGTTGAAGTGTTTCTCACATACCCTTGTGAGAAATTGGAATGAAACAAACAATGGAACTCCGAGCGTTGACCCCACCACGAGTGAGGAGCTGTAACCAATGAACACATTGGGTCGACGAGGAATTTGTAATAGTGAGAGACTTGGACTGATAATCCCACTGCCACGATGAGAGACTCTTACTAACAAAATATGGCAAGAGGGACACACGTTTACAGAAGCGCGTCCACAAATCGAAAGACTGTTACAATTAACACTTCGCTAGCGTGGAAGTCATGGCACTAAACACACCATTATTCTTCTAGTATAACAGACATCACCTAACAGGTAGAATCCTGAAGATAAACACACCACGAGAGACACTCTTGTCTATGTACATAACCGTTTGAATGTATTCAATATCTTTCAAATATGGTTAACGTGGCTTTGTGACTGGCGCCTCTTGAAAAAGTGTATCGCAGAGTACTTTAAAACAACAATTTACAGATAATAAAATAAAATGGGTATTGAAATATGAAAGCCATAAATCAACCCACGAGAGCTAACATATCAGTTATCTCAAGATCTGAAGTGAACAAAGCCGCAATACTGCGACCGTTGCAGTAGGCCTTCAGGCGGTTCTCCACCGCCATGCGCCGCCGATTGGTTGCCAGCCCTGCGCGACACGCGTACGATACTGTCTCGAGTAGATTATATCATTCTGACGTAGAAGCAAAACTTCCGAAAGAATAAGAGTCATTACTTGCTATGTAAGTAAATAGAGCACTGAATGCTTCTGCAATTGGGAAATAAAATGCTAAAAAAGTTTGTTTCTAGTTACGGCGAAAAATTTTCAAATCTTGTCCAAACTTCATAGAAAGTGAAAAGCTCTCAAAAGTATGATGTTCAATGTGCGCCCAGCCACGGAAGGGAATGCGTGAAGAAAGTTTGAGAACAAAAAAAAACAGCGAGATTTTGATCGTAATGAGCATAAAATATTAGGAAATAATAAGTGGCAGTTGTTCAGAATGCGCGACTTCATTGCCGTGGCATGCCATTCAACGTAGGAAATTTTGTAGGTTGTAACCTCAGCGTAGATCTGTACAAACCTTTACTGCTGTAAACAGACGTATCTGTTATTCTAGCCATCCAGGCTGGGCTGCAGTATACAACATTATCTGCCTTGTAAATCGAATTAAACGGCGACATCATTTAATTAGAGATTCAATGGTATTTTTTATTCAATAGTGATAAGTTCCTTGGTGTCAATAACGGTACAATTCTTTAATGACATGTTTTACAGTATTTTTTAAGCACTTCGAACTTTATCCTCAGTAACAATGCCTAATGTAAAGAATCATCCTTCCAAACGCTTCAGAACTGTTCAGCTGTGAAAAAACTATAAAAAAGTACGCTTTTCCTTCTCTTTTTACACCTACTTAAATCACAGCCATGGGTAGGTGGCAGAAAATTATATCACCGTTATTTTAGTATAAAAATTTTTCTCTTTTTTTCGCTTGAGTCACGGTGCATTGCAGCACAGCCATTAACCTGCTTGTTCTCTCGCTGGTGACAACACTCAGCACCTTGTGAAGCTGCTGTGTCTCGCAGAGCTTTTGCCGATGCTCCAACTGACCCAAACGCTCGCTTTGAACCTTACATTTTATCAATGTTTGTTGAGACCCATTGACAAACCGTGCATCTCATGCGCGCCATGACGGCATCTGAGTGTCGACATGTCATAACAGTAGTGTTCACGCTACTCTTTCTGCAAGCAAAAGATATAAAAATCGTCATGAACTATGCATAATAACATCCCATTCCATGCCTAGGAATGCTCAGTATAGACACGCACTCTTCTCTCGTTCATAACAATACACTCTGCCCTCACATGATGTACATACGAAGGGGCTGCGAATAAGTGATATGTTTTTTTGATAAGTGTTAGCGTGCCACTGTTCACATAACTTATCCACAAATGTGTCACAAAGAAGTGTAACGACGCACTTTTCTGACTCATACGACAGTTTGGCACATTTACGTACGCAGTGTAATTTGAGTCACCCCCAGGGTAATTCGGCTCTATTTTTTTGTTGAAATTCACCTCACAATATCCAATTATTCTTCATATGACCTAAGAATTAATACAAGATTGAAGGAAAACTGCAAATATTTTGAAATTTCAGTTCCAAGTGCTATGCAACTGAACATTATCTATCGCTACGTGTTCTACACGCCATTATGACTTCATATATATGCACGTTAAAAATACATTTATGTAACTGTGAGCAAATCCACGAACCTATTAAGTCGAAATCACACTATGGAAAGCACACTCCAAGTTCTAATTCCGTTTGGGATCCCGTAACTACACACGCCCTCGTGAGCCGCCTACAGCTGCGGCCGTCAGCTGACGAGCGAGGGTTGACGACACGCCCAGGTGCGTCCAGATTTTACTGAGTGTACAAGTCTCAGCCAATACTCGGGATACTCTCCGGTGCTCCTCTGCATACGTGAGTGACGCATCTTTGTAGTGATATTTTATGAACAGTTGTGATCGCAGCATTGTTCGTTGGAATTAGTGATTATTAAACTGTAGGTTTCAATTTCTTGTTGCAAAATCTTTTCAGAAATTTAAAGCAATGCCATAACACAACTGGACGCAGAATATTTAAACACCTATTAACATAATCTGTTTTTCATATTGATGTCTTTGCTTTTATAATTTGCCTGGAGATTTTTTGAGGATTTTTATTATAATTCATCCTCTATACAAGTAATTTTACCAACTAAGTGTTTGCGAGAGAACTTTTAACGTTAGTTCCATTTTATATTAAAATAACAGTAGGATATTTTCAGTACTTTCATATTTACAAGAATTGTCCCTTAATCTACCTTTGAGTATAATTTTCGTCTCTATTAAAGCTCTCATATCATAGTTCGAACAGCTTTTGAACTCTGTTAACATAGATTTAAGTTATTAAATGATAGCCTTCAGTGAAAAACGTACTCGGCTTTGCTTCATGATAATACTCGTCCTCACACGGCTCATCGAACCCAGGAACTCATCGAGGCATAAGGTTGTAAGCAAATTCATCACCCTTATTACAACGAGACCTAGCGTCCAGTGACTACTACTTGTTCCTGCAATTAGAAAAACACTTTGGAGATTAGCGGTACGACGACAATAACTATGACACAACAGCCGTGGTGCCGTGGCTAGTAATCCAGGTGACAAATCTCTATGAGGAAAGGATGCAAAAAATGGATGTATGTTACGATAAGTACATTAATACTGACAGTAATTGCAGTAATTACGTTGTGAAGTAGATCATAGTCCAGCCTTTCACATAAACTTCTCTGACTAAAAATTAGTCCCCTACTACTCATATGATGTAGGACCTCCAAGAAGATGAATAATGGCCACAATTATTCACAGCATTGAGTTTACAAGTATTCAAACGTACACCTGGTCGATTTTAAACCACTCTTGCATCAACTTTTATCTCAGTGCGGGCGCAGTACGTGGGCGATCTTTTCGGCGTTTAACTTTTCATTCTGAGTGGTCCCACAAATTTTCTGTTGGGCTCATGACTGGGGACTTAGCTGGCCAATTTAAATACCTGACATATCCTGGATGGCTGTCGTGCCAATAATAAGAGTTCTAGCCCGATGCACTCGGCAGTTTTCATCCTGAAAGATAGGCAAAACAGCAGGCCTTTCTTCATTCAGATAATGTGCAAACGACAAAACTTGATTATCTAGCAGCTCAATGTAGCCATGTTGGTTCAATTTGATGGATACCTCGACTTAAAGATCCACATCTGTGTCGCTCAAGCGGCTCCAAAACTTGACAGACGCTTCTTTATCTCAGTCCCCTGAAAAACAATAGGTGACTAATATTTCGTCCAGAGACCTTGCAAACAAAATATATCGCAAAAAGTATGTCGCTGTTTGTTATAATATCAAAACATTGCATACTTAAAAAATAGGCATCTATTTTGGAATTTGGAATACTGAGATGTTTTATACTGGGAATTAGTCCTGGCAAGAAGGTCGAAATATCCGGTGCTTCTCTTGCTCTTCGTTCGCTTTTCATTCTCAACGCACGATATTCTCATTTTAAGATTGAATGTAAAGTTGCAAGAATTACTTTCTCGGTATTGCGGTGCATATATGTTTACTGCAATCCAATCTAAGATTGAGTGATCCAAAGTCAAGCTATGGGAAGCCATCTGATGTTTGGCTGCGAGGGCTGTTTACAAAGGAATGCAACTACCGAGCCCTGCTCAATTCGGCTTTGGGCTGCAGGGCTTTGGGCTTAGGGCTGCAGAGCTTTGGGCTTTGGGCTACAGGGCTTTGGGCTGCAGGGCTTTGGGCTTTGGGCTGCAGGGCCTTGGGCTTTGGGCTTTTGGCTTTGGGCTGCAGGGCGTGTCCATTGAGTTTACTCGGTTTTCTGAGCGTAGGAGAGCCTGCGTCAAAATCTGTGAGACCTCAAATTAGTTTTGTCGAGCATAACTGCTTTTAGGCGTACTGTTCGATTTCGAGGAAAATCTGAGTGGAACTCATTTTTCACACACATTCTTCACTCAGTCAACCTTTGCTCAATGATTCCTTTCTCATAAATTTTAATTAGAAAATAATCCCATCGTTTCGAAAATTGTAACTTGATGTTCATGAGGAGAATCACACGAATTGTTTGCAGTTAAAATTTTGAAGAGCTATGTGTAGAAGAAATTAGCTAAACTTATACAGTACCCAGGACTTCAGTATTTTTACACCTCTGATTTTGATGTATTTTCAAAATTTTGGGATTTTGTCTGGGGTAGAGAGGACAGGTAGTTCAGAGAACAAATATTTGAAAGGATATTCCAACAGAACATCAAAAAATTTATTCACAACCAGAAAGTCAACGATGACTGACGAATTAATGGCAAACGATGTACTGCAAAAAGTCCGTCTTTGGTGGAATTGTCTTCCACTTTACAAGCCCATTGTTATTTCATCAATGAATTTCACTACTCTTATAATCTATACTTGAAAGTCGTTAGAGTGTGCTACTTTAAATTTTCGTTTTAGGGATTGATTAAATCTTTCTCACAATCGCTGCCACTTTGAGAGTTAGTTTCGTTGTTTCGTGCCGGTATAGTTGCTTTTGTTAATAAGCATTTGAATTGCAAATTTTCTTGCACTTGTAGGCCATGCAAAATATACTTAATCGGTAGAGGCAAGAGCTAATTATAGCAATCAAATATAGCTAAATAGCAGTTGAGTTGAGAACACCAAAATTTCACAAGACGCACATGTGCGGCATGTGGCACCGAACGTGTTAATTTATTCAAGGCTTTCCTTCGTGGATCTAAAACACGTAAATAAAGTTTTAGTTGAAGATCCATCTCTCTAAGCTTAAGGTTGCGAAGCAAGAAATTTCTATGTAGAATAATTACAAGCAAATTTCTAAATCGCTTACTTAAAAATAAAACCGATTGCACTTAGACGACACATCAGGGTGTGTCTCTCTTTCTAGGTTGAGAAATCCATCAAATTTCAGATGTGATTGGTGAGAACTCAACCAAGTGTGAGAGTGTGAAACTGTTAGGAGCATGTGTAGCTCATAATTACTTTCAAATCAAGTAGATGCAATTTAAAGCAAGTGTACTGAAAAGTTTCACTTTGTAGCTGATCCCGGGTTTCTTAACATGGTAAAATCCCTATCTATCAAAAAATATATTTACTACTAAGATACTTGCTAATGAACTAACGATTCTCTTTCGTTTCATCTCGAGGACGACATCGAGGAGAAAACAGTTTTATGGGGTGCAATCATTATTGCAATTTCACTATTCACTCAACACACGCACAACACGCGTGGACCTCTGTCACTTTCACGGAATTAGTGCTGAGATTTGGCGGTGGCGACCGGCCTACGGCAGCAGACATTACCTGCAGCCCAGACGCTCGTACTGAGTAGCAACTGTCTACGAACACAAATGCTGCAAACCTAGAGAAGAAGTTGGTACTCTTATTGTTGGCATTTACATAGAACGCTTTAAAAAAAAATTTGTTGTTGAAGCAGTTTAGGAGGCGTAATTCGATGAGTCGCCTGACCGGCGGGATCACACGTGCGAGAGAGCGCGCTGTCCCTGCAGTGGGCGCATGTCCAGCCGTGCAACGTGCAGTGCTTCGGTGGGACCGCAGAATCCTTTACTGGGAACCGGGTTATGAAAATTCCCACGTCTATGGAAGCTGACTTTCTCCCTGAATATGGAGGGTACTTGAAAATGCCTCGTACTCATGATGAAAGAAGACGCTGACTTCAGACTTCCACGATAACTAAGAAAAGTAACTCGCGAACATTATTAGGTAAAGAAAATTACTAGAATCAAAAAGTACGGCAACTTTTTCTCACTAAATATGATTTCGGTTATCCTGCGATGTATTTCATGAGTATTATATACTCAGAATAACGCAATCGAAGAGCATTACATTGAATTGATTCTCAAGCTTTAAAGAACAATTTTCTCAGATCTTCGAGCGTCGCCCTCTTTGGGCTCGCCATCGTGAGGTGCGCGGCGGCTAAACTTTTACTGAGCTCCGTCGCGTGAGTCGAGCTGGTGCACATCTGGGTGAGGAGCTGGCGACGGCAGCGGTGGACGCGACATTGCCTGACGTGCTCCCTGGCCAGAAGCTCTTCTCCTCTCCTGCCAGTGTAGAGGCCGACGTCCGCTTGCTGGTGCTGCACTCGATTGCGCTTTGTGTTACTTGTGCACGAGTGGCTGTTGCTTTTGAAGGGTCAACATTTTCGACAACTGACGGTAATTGGTATACGGAAATTGGCATAACCGTAATTAGTATAATTGCGTGGCACTTCAAAAAATATCATGCCTATAACTCAGTTTAGAGATAAACAGTGTGCGTTAAATTCTTACATTCAAGAAAAATAAACTAAATGTGCTATGTTTTGTACTGAGGCGCGTTTCTTATACGTTTCACATTCCAAGTCCTGAAGTGAAGAAAAATTATAGTTAGTCAACAGCCGCGGACGAACACAGCTTCCAAATTATTCAGCTTTACTATCGAAGAAGATATGACACAGAAGGTTTGTTAGCTTGACTGGTCAAATTAATTTTCAACAATAACGACCCGTCAAGTTTGTGCAAGTCTAAGTTCAGGCTCAACTCATGTTGTGAAGCTGATTTTTTGACTACGGTTTGACCATTTTGCATTTATAATTTACATACTATATTAAATTATGGCATATATACTATATGTTATTAAGTTCTACATGTACTTTGTGCCTCGTGCTTATTTTTTCAACAGAAAAAGTGCCTGTTTGATAACTGATGAAGTTAACGTAGTGGACGTAATTCTCTGTTGCTTTAATGCAGCAGTTAATCTGTCTCCGTAAATTGGTATTCGGTACGCGAGATTTCACTGAATCTTTTTGCGGGGTAGCTCAGCTCTGACCAGTGAACAAACTGCCCCCAGCTCAGCGCTAACTCAGGTCGAGAAACTATAACCACTCTGTTACCAGTGAGTGACTCAACCAAGTGTAACGGCTTTTTGAAATATTATTCCTGACTATTCCATAAACTAAATTTGGTTCGTACGTATATTTATACATATTCCTCTACTGGTTCAAAACTAAAGCACCAGTTGCATCTTCAACTACCTCTAGAATACGTCTCACGAAACTTTTATTGACTCATTGTACTACGTAATTATGCGTTATTACAGAAAACTCACCCGTTAAAGTAATGATCCTTCAGAAACGTTTTATGTGGGATTCCTTCGCTCCGAAGTAGTCCAATGTTTTATTGTCCTGTGAAAATTATTATCTCCTCTCAAAAATTATTTTCCAATATGACCTATTTTATCCTACCGTCCATTGATATTCTGAAATTGTGCAAAATGCATGATTCAGTCCTATGCCGTATACATAGTACTTTAATGTGTACGATTTGTGCAATAGATACATCCTAATAAACTTCATATAATCAGGGAAAAATAAATAAAGAGGGAGAAAATAAAACAAGTAAGGGCAGAGTTACTTCATTCATGATGAACTCGTTGGATTTGGCTAACGTCAATGGTCTGTAATATTCGCTAAATAGTTAGGTGTCTGCTGCAATTTAGCGAGTTTTTTCATCGTTTGTAGAGTTCATTAAATTATTAGGACATCAGCGTTAATTCAATGCTAAATCAAGCCCGCAGTGTTAGCTCGTGCGTGAGTTTCATCAATGACATTCAAGGTCCGACTCCCCAACTTGGTTTTCTTATTTGCAGATGCCAGGGTGGCGCTGTGTGCTCCTTGTGATGTGGACGGGTTGGGTTCTGGCGGAGACTACCTATTTAAACGGCGAAGTCAAGCTCCTGGGTAAGATTGACAACATGAAAGAGAAAAGTACTCAGGAGTTATCTTCTCACTCGAAACCCTCACCGGTCTTTCGACGCCAGACTGCTGATGAAAACCCACTCAGGAACTCATCTACACGTGAAGTCTTCCTCTCAGAAAAATTCCCGGCATACAGACGATTGCCCGATAACTCTTCAAGCGGCTGGTTACCGGCGAATCGAAGTCAAAATAACTCCCAAAATAATTTAACTCCTGTCAAGCCTCAAAATTTAAGATCCCGCATTCGAAAGAGGAAGCTCATAAAAATTCGGATACCTAAAAATAAAAACAACGTCGAACAATATAAACTGAGAAATGGTCAAAATCCTGAACTTTTTCCATATGATTCTTCTAGGGATTCTGATTTCCTCTTGAGGAGAAATGAGAACACGAACAGAGGTCCAAGAATGGACCAACCAAGAAATAGCTCAGAAATATCTCACGTTGATTCAAAAAATAGACCCCTGCAGCCTTTTTCGAAAGAAAAAGAATCGTTTGACAGAAGCGCTGTTCCAGTGCGTATCTTTTCTCGACCGAAAAAAATCGAAGGGAAGCAAAAAAACTCGTCTGAGCTGGAGTCGAGTGACACATTTGTTGAGAGTAACGACATGAGAACATCTCCATCGAGAACGATGGATGTTGATTTCCAGCACGACAACCCATCTCTTGGTAATCAGTACTTCAAAGAAACGTCAAAGTTGCACTCTGCTGATCTGGAACATACTTTTGAAGACTTCAATAAAAACTTAATGGCCATGTTTCCTCGTGAGCGGAGAGGCGAAACCTTAAAAGATATGTTTTCGAATGAAATCAATTTTAATGGTCAGCCTGGAGCCATCAGCCCATCTGGAGCCATCAGCCAACCTGGAGTCATCAGCCAACCTGGAGCCATCAGCCCATCTGGAGCCATCAGCCCACCTGGAGCCATCAGCCAATATGGAGCCATCAGCCCATTTGGGGCCATCAGCCAACCTGGAGTCATCAGTCAACCTGGAGTCATCAGCCAACTTGGAGCCACCAGCCAACCTGGAACCATCAGCCAACTT